>CATIWQ010528632.1:0-13463 GCA_949673415.1 Euphorbia schlechtendalii
TACGTTTGTCATCGTATGAAAATGCAAAGATCTACAAAGAGAAAACAAAATGGTGGCACGATGCCAAGATAAGTGAAAAGAAGTTTAAAGTCGTGAATAGAGTTTTATTATATAATTCTAGGCTTCGTTTGTTCCCTAGAAAACTCATTTCACGTTGGAAAGGACCCTACGAAGTTATCAAAGTGTTTGGTAATGGGGCTTTGGAATTGAAATCCGAATATGGAGAATATTCTGAGCTAATGGTCAACGATGCAAACCTTATCTTGAAAATAAATTAGAACAACATGACGTTGATGTTCAATTGCTATCATCACCATGATTACTCAAGGTATAATAGTAAATATTTATCATTTGTATTTAACAAAGTTTGTTTGTGTTTTTGTTTCTAAGTTTTAATAAGTACAAGTCTAAAAATTGAAGAAATTTGAAGAGCAAAGAATATCGTGATCGTGACTCTATTCACTCTCGTGATTATTGGTTATCAAAACATGTTGTTTCTATCATGAGGAAAGTCACGATCGTGACAGGCCTTCATGATCGTGACATGATCAAAATATAACCATTACAGATAGCGAACTGACATGTGATAGTTGGCTAAAAACTGCCATTAACGGCTAGTTTTGAGCCTAAATAGCTAAAATCACATTTATGACCAAATAGAGACCCATTAAACCTCTATAAATAGGTCCAAGTTGAACCCTAGCCACCAAACTTCTAAAAAAACCTTCAAATTTCTGAATTTTCTCATCTTCTACATTCAAACATCTAAACCTTTTCAAACCTTTTTCTTCAAAACTAATATGACTTGTGTGAAGAGAGAAACACAAAAGAGAGGAGCCCAATCAATTCAAGAAGAATTTGATTGTCCTTTCCCATTGAGCATAAGAGAAGAAGGCAAAAGATTCCAGAAGTTAAGCAAATTGGATATCACCGGGATGATATTCCTTGATATAGTCTTCTTGGAAACTCTTAATCTCCGTGAAGAGATGGAAGCATACCTTTCAGCTCTTTGTCTTACAAAATTTGTTGATTTGCAGTTCCCTCAAATCGAGATTGGATTATAGAGTGTTTGGTAACATTAGACTACAAAGATTCAAGTAAGAGGGCAATACAATTTCGGAATCAAGGATAACAATACACCATCACGAGAGAGATGATGGGTGAATGGTTTAGTTTTGAGATTGCTAATTCATCGAGCATGATGGATTCGTTTCAACCTAATCGAGTTTGGGCAAATTTATTGGGTAAGAGAGTCTTCGATGCCAAAAATTCTCCTAACAAACTTATTAAGGATGAATGCATTCTTCTTCTCCACAAATACCTTTCCACTTCGGTATTTTGTCGAGTAGTGAATACAAAGGTTCAAAAGAAAGACTTGTTTGTTCTTTCATGTGCTTTGATGAAACAAAAAGTGAAATTTGTGTATATTATATGGAATATGATGAAGAAGAACTCGATGAGCATGAGAAGCAAAATTGGAGCGGCTGAGATTATCACCGCCATAGTCTTGGGAGCTAGAGAAGAACTCCCCTATGTTCAACAACCGGGTGAGTATTTTCGCTACATGGATGGGACTTATTTGAAGAACACCAGACTACTCCAAGAACACAAAGGTGTGTATTCTTTCTAAATCCTACTACAACCGCACCAAGAAACTCAATTTGACTCAAGAAGATTATTCTGTCGAACCATCTAATCCATCCGTAAGCCATTGCAAAGGAAAAGCCCCGATGATGAAGAGGAAGAAGAAGCTCCAGAAGATTTGAAGGCTAGCATATAACTAAAGTTGGATAATTGCCTAGCAGAACTTGGAGTTATGAAGAAGGACATGAAAATTCTAAAGAAAAGTAATAAATCGATACTTTGAAAATTACTTTCATTCTTTAGGAGATAAAATTGTCAATTCACTCCTAGTCCACCGGATTCTCCTTCGCAATAGAACGTGTTTATTCTTTTCTTAAATTCATCTTTTTCACATTTTTTAGACTAGTTTTAGCTTTAGATTTTGATTTTTATAATGTTTCACAATGAGGACATTGTGTTCTTTATTATGGGGGGGGACATTTGTAAAAATCTCGTAAAGTTAAAAAAAATTGAATAAAATAAAAAAATCAAAGAATTTGAAAATTTTTCTTGATATTTTTGTTAATTATACATTATCATTTCTAATACTTTACTAACATTTTTCCAAGGTTATTGAAAGTGTTAGGTATTTACAAGTTTGATGTTAGTGCACAACATTTATCATTTGGCAAGGATGAGTGGTGAGTAACATTCGAGAGCAACATTCCAAGTAAGTTTTGATATATATTTCAATGCAACATGAATTAGTATAAGTTATATAGTTTTAGTTTAATGCTTCCAAAAAGTTTAAGTGGAGTAATATCTAATGGTATTCTTACTATGAGTTTTATATGCAAATCTCGAATAAGTCTTATAAGTATTGAGTGTCTTTAAAGTGTTAGGAAATTATAGCCATAATAATTTGAAATTGATCAATAAAGTATGAGGATATTAAAGAAAAATCAAAAGAAAGAGAGAATAACCAATGAGTTATGCAAAAGGTGAGGAATGGTACGGAGCAGAAACTGCAACCATTCATTGAGTGAAAAAAGAAAAGAAAGCGTAGCACAAAAAATGGGTGCAAAGTACAAAGTACTTCAAAAACATATGTGTGAGCGGGCGACATGGAGCAGTGGGCCGAGAGTGCACGATTTCATAGGTGCGGTCGACCGGGGCGTTTATAAAAAAGGTGCACCGAGTCGGGGACCTGGAAAAAGGTTGAAAGAGAGCGAAAAATGTTTTAGATCAGTTCAAACCTGAATCCGCCGTCTCTTAGTGTGGAGTCGCCACCTGGATTAGCTCTTTCTAGGAATTAGAGTCCTGTGAGGCTTAACGTCCGGGGGACAGCCCACCAAGACACAGAGATTCGGGTCCGGGATAAGTTGCTTATTTCTTATGTGATCACATTATATTACATCTACAGAAAACCGTATTTTCTTAATTATGCATTTTCGCACTTAGGTCATTTTTTATTTTAAATGCATGATTCACGCATTATAAAATAAACCATTCACAAAGCGGAATAATAAACCATCCACAAAGTAGTAAATAAGTGCGGAAAACAAACGTAGAAAATAAGAGTTACAAGGCTTCCGAAAATCGGGGGATGCAACCGCCGGCTAACCTATTAATTACATTTCCCATAAAATTGAAATTGCGATACCTGAAGGAAAATTAAAATCCTAAACATACATCTAATCCTAATCTACTTGCATCCACAAAGGTTAGCATAGGGGATAGCATGTATGTTCGATTTTGAATTTAGCGAGGCCCGTGTGGCCTAAAAAAATAAATCGAGATATTGTGTTTGTTATTTAAATAAAACAGTTCATTTTATTAGCACGTTGGTTGCTCATTTTAATTAATGAAATTGCTTGCATGTAAATTGGTGAGGACTGTTATCCGAGATTTTATTTTATTCCCTTCGTGGGGGTGTTCTAACATAAATCTCCTTTTAATAAAGAAAATAGATGAAGAAGAATTACAACAGTTGAAATAAAATAAAATGATAAAAATCCTAGGTTCTAGATAAAATCAGAAGAAGAAGAAGAAGAAGATTGAAAGCACGGGAATTGCTATTCTAGGAACTCAGAGGCTTACCCTTACAGAATGATTCCACTTCGAAGATATCCGATTGGCCATTGAAAATCCTCCTCGTCCTTTAAGTTTCAGTAAAAAAATTGTGTAGGATATCCAAAAAAGGTTCATCTTGTTCTTGGAAATTAAAGTCATTCTAAAGCTATATTTTATCTGATAATTTTCAAGATCCGGATCATCGAAAAAGACCCTAGTATTTATAGGAGAAATCCCAAAAATCCAAAAAAGGCAAGTTTTTCCGGCAAGGGGTCTCGCTAGAAAAGAAAAGTCTGGCGAGGCCCCTCACTGTGACTTAGGCGAGGCCATGTACCTCACCAAAGCTTGGCGAGGCATAAGCTTCACCAAAGCTTGGTGAGGGAACCTCGCCAAGCTCTTTGGCGAAGCTCCTACCTCGCCAAGGACTTCGGCGAGGCTTGTCTCGCCGAAGCCTTTTGACGAGGTTTTTCCTCGCCCGCCTTTAGCGATGCAGGCCCCTGGATCTGGTTTTTCGCAATGTTTTATGTATTTTTTCTTTTTTTCGTGTATTTTATATTTTTTTTATTAATTAAATAATTTTTATTGAAAACGTCCCTTTAAATTTAGAGACGAGAAGGATTCTCATTCGGATGCATCAGGATACTCGAAAATTATGTGATTCAAGGATAAAATCCTTAAAAAGTTGTCATCATCGAACGCGCGAGCTGGTACAAAAATTCTCGTGCTCACAGCTGCCCCTCGTGTGATAATTGATGGTTGTATAATCAGTATTATCACACGAAAAGAGCGAAGGGATAAAGAGAATACCTGACCGATGTGGTTGGTGATTTCTTGTTCTCAATTGATGATAAAAAAAGGCCTTCCTTTTTGGCGCTGTGTCTCCGTCGAGAAGACCGTTTCCTTCTTCGATCATGTTTTGAATTTCCTTAATAGGATTTTGACTTGTTTCCTGCAAAAAAATCAGAAAAAAGATAATGTTAATACGTTTTATGATGAATGTTTTAACTATTTGATTGAGTTTATGAGGAGCAAAAGTTTTTGCCCCTTCAATCAAAAATTAAAACATTTGAGGGATAAATAAGTTGAATGAGTTTGAGAAATATCGGGGGTATCCAGTGCATCGTTCCGTAGTATTAGGAGGCTCCTATTGTAAAATAATAAAATAAATAGATAGGTGGGGCCCACTTATTTTCTTTATAAATATGTCTCCACCTTCTTTATTCTTTCACTTTTCATAATCTTCCTCTCTCTCTAAACACTTTTACTCTCTCTTCTCTCTAGCAATCTTATTGTCAAAGGTCGCTGGCAGGGTTCTCCGCTTCACCTTTTACCTCACTCCTCAGCCTACTAGTGATCTTGGAGAATTTTCTGTTGATATTGATGCAGCATATGGTTTGGTAGCGTCCGACACTATGTTGGGGTTTACTATTACTTCCCCAATAGATACGTTGGATCCTGATTTTCCAACTTAGACTCACCTTTCCCGGATCGAGGTATTCGCTAAAAACATTTTTATTTACTATTTTTTAATGTGATTTTATCCTATTTAAGTACTAGATTGGAACTGATCCTTGAACCATGTCACGGAATTTTAACTTAGAAAAATTAAAAAAGCAAATTTAGACCGCTGGAAAATATTTTCTAGCGGAGACAAGAAAACATCGAGGGCCTGACCCTCGCCAAACTATCTAGCGAGGGTCTTAAGGGCGCTCACCAAACTCTCTGGCGAGGGTCCCTTAGGACCCTTGCTAGACTCTATGGCGAGGGTCCAAAGCCCTCTCCACGACCCTCGCTAGCCTGTCTGGCAAGGGCCCTAAAAGGCCCTCGCTAAAGATGTCTGGCGCTGCCTCGAAGGCTCACCTGATTTTTCCAGTGGCACCTCTCGGGGTCCCGGTCGCTCACCTATGTAATTTTTTAATTAATATTTTTTATTATTATTTTTTTATGTGAAAAAGAGATTGGAAAATAATTAAAACGTGGAGTCCAAACGTCTTTTGGATCCGATAAAAAAATTATCTAAGGACTTTTTTGAAAAAAGGTTTTAGAAATAAAGTTTGGGACCTAAACGTGTTTTGGATCTAAATCATTTAAACGTGTTTTGGATCTAAATCATTGGTTGCGCTTACTCAGAGATGGTGCGACATTTCACACACCTTCTATTTTCTGATCGAGGAGGTTACCATTACTCCTTCTGACATCGTAGCGATCATTGGTCTATTGTGGACTGGTACTGTGATCTAGTTTGACACCTTTTTGGAGCGGTTCTTCAAAGCTCCCACCGCTTGTAACCGCTTCAGAGACTTACTCGGTGTTGACCCCAAAGGCCGAGCATTGAGTTATAGCTTGTTATTTGACTATTGGGCGGGTCGATAAACTGTTTCCGAGGTTAAGGTTCCTTTGTACGTCCGATCATTTTTTGCCACCCTGTTGAGTGTCACATTTTTCCTAGTCTCGAACAGCGAGATCAACTATGGGTTGACTGAGCCGCTAGCGAACTTGGGCGGAGTTAGTGGCCTTAACTGGCCATGGGCGATCCTGGTGTAGACTTATTTCACCCTTGAATTAGCTGTTCGGGGTCGCTTACGGTCTCTGCGTTGCTACCCCATGGTTCTTCGGGTATTGTTTGCTTACTTTGTGAATTGCGTTTATCGATTTTTTTTTATTGATTAATCTTAATTAACCTCTTTATTTTTGTAGGTGTGGGCCTTCTTTTATCAGTTCCTTCCTGCCCCGCAATTTGCTGACGCTCTGGAGGATACCCCGTGTATTGCCCGGATTTGTTCATCTTTCGAGGGGGATTTTTTAGATTCCGCTAACTACTATCAGCACCTTTGTGGGTTGACTCTTGAGCAGGTGAAGGACCTTGTTTCTATTGATATGATCGCCTTTTTGTCTTTAAATTTATTCTAACTTTGTTGTTCTTTCTTTTCAGGTGGAGCGCAACCAGTGGCGGGTTCTTCCGAGCTATCATATGGAAAAGGAGATTCAACGAGAAGTGGATCGCAATCACTTCATCCTTGAGGGGCCCAGGACCCGTGAGTGGTATCTGGGTGAGCATATTCATTTTTGGCGGACTAAGCCAGTGTCTGATAGGCCATTCCACCCGCGCCTCCCACCAGACTATTTTGGGCGTACTTGGTGATTACTGATCCCGAGGAGCAGGAGGTACTCTTCGAGGAGCATGGCGTGAGGCTCTCTAGACATCGTGGTGACTACGAGGCCTTTATTTGGGAGAGGCTGCTCCTGCTTCGCCCACCGACTCAGCCTGAGGAGGCACGATCCTCTGTTTGAGTGTGTGGTCAAGGAGTTGGTGGTGGTTTTGGTGCGAGTACCAGTGGCGCTGGTGTGGGGTGCCGGGTATGAAATTTGTTAACTATTTTATCCGTGTTGATCTATTTCTGACTATTTATCTATCTTTGTAAGAATTTTCCTGGAAGAGGGTTCGAGTGCCTAATTTGAATGCTGCGGTCGGGGGGGGGGCAAGTACTTCTTCCTCGGGAGTTGTTGAAGGAAGATTTGTGATTCCACTTGACTCTACCTTCTACTTGATGGGTTCCATGGGGATCTCGCAGTAGGTGCCTCTTTCGCCGAGCTTCCACACATTGGCCTATGATCCTTTCGACAATACTCACGTGAGTTTTAGATCACAAGAGATCCTTGGGGACATCTTGACATTCGTTTACTCACTCCTTTCCTTTTGTAGGTCGTACGTGAGGAGATGGATCGGGTAGCCAGATATTCCTTTGCATTGAGAGACTCAATGATTTCACAAGATGGGATTACACCTGTATGTTGTATTTCTCATCCTGTCATATTCGATGCATGAAATGTCATGTCTTTTATGTACATGGATGTGATTTTCATGACATGTTTTATGATTGTAGGATATGGTGACGAGGAGCGTGGAATTCGAGCGACACTACCAGGAGCTTGGTCACTTTCAGTTACTGGATATCAGCCACCAGGGTCTAGATGCTCACTATCATGGCCTTGAGGTTAGTCACTAGGAGCTAGGAGTCCATTACCAAGGTTTGGAGGCTCGATATCAGAGTTTGGAAGCTAGTCACCAGAGTTTGCAAGCTCAGTATTAAGAGTTGTTAGAGTAGAATGCCGCAGCAGAGCAGGCTCGAGTAGAAGCACGGGCATCCACCTCGGGCCTCCACCAGCCTCTTACATTTGATCTCGGTTCCCTGCTTGATGATTCAGATGTTGGGCAGCTCCTCCCTCCAGAATGGGACATCAATTTTTTTAGGCTCCTCAGCCTCCTCCTATGTCTGGTTCAGCTGATGGTGTTCCCGGGAGGCTAGGTGCTGAGGATTTTGATATATCCACTATGTTGCCCCGAGATCCGATGGGTGGACATAACGCATAAGCGACGCATGCTTTGGAGTTCCCTTTTACCTTTAGTTTTAGATTCCTTTTTCTCGAATCGAACTCTTTTTAGATAACTCTATCTTGTATAATCTCAAAAAAAAACTTTGGATGTATGAAAGAAGAGAGGATTTTGGCCGTTGCATGCCAGGTCCTCATATGTGGTGTTTTATTTCATGAATATGCTTACTTGTTTGTGAATGTTTTGTGTATATGTATGAATGAATGTTAATGCTAATGTATGCGGTTAATGTGTGTAGGCAACACCTATCTTGAGGGATTTTCTTTAGCTCTCTCCTTTCTGATGTAGACCTATAACGAACACCTTAGGGCCTTTCTCCGTACTGTTCGTGGATCCGATTGGCGAAGGATAGAACTCTTTGGTCTACGGGGTCTTCAATACCTTGCTTCTAGGCCTATGAATATGGCCTTCATTCATGCTGCCTTGAAGTTTTGGGATCCTGCCACTCATGTTTTTCATTTTTCCAACTTTGAGCTTTGCCCCTTGATTGAGGAGTTTCATGCTATCCTGGGGCTCCCTTTTCTGAAAGAGTCGACGCTGATATCCCCCGCGAGACTATCCTTCGCCTTTCCTTCTTTCCAGTTTGGAGGTGATGATAAACTGAAGGGTTTATGGAACCTGGAGTCCAATGGGAGATTTTTATCAATCCCCTAATGTTGGTGGATTCCGGGTTGAAGCTGTCCTTGGCTGGTGTGAGACTACACCTAGCACTCATCTAGCTTGGCCTTCGATGGTGACTCTACTTCTTCTGGCAGAGTTTGTTTGCGGGGTGGAGCGATTGCCCCTTTCCGCTTGATGTCGATCATTGACCCACTCTCCACAGGCCTTTCTCCTACAGCTTTAGCCTTGGTTGAGAATTTGATTCACTTAGATGCTACTTCGAAAAATTTGGATTTAGCAGGAGACCATTTTGCTTTACTAGAGGTAATTCTCCTTCTTTATCTCTTTCCTTCATGATTTTCATTGTTTGTTTAAACAAATGGATTAACATAGGTATGGCTGTTGGAGAAGCTTCACTTGACTGCTGATCCACGTTTAGGGAAGGCTCGGTACCTCCCTTTGCATTATTGTCCAGAGGCTTTTCTAAGATGGACCATCATTCATTGAGTGAAGGTGCTTGGGTCGAGATTCTAGGCTTCTACCGAGCTTCTGAGATTCATTGGCTAAGCCCTTGGTTGGAGATTCCGTTCGTGGTTACCGACGTCCATGATTCTGGTGTTTTGTTGATGGGGTTGTTTGGTGTTACATCCTATTCCCCTTCTCGTCTGTGCAGGCAGTACGGGCGTCAGCAATGGGTTCCTTGGTCTCTATATTCAACCGGTTTCCATGACTTCGATTCTAACACACCTGATGCTATACGGAGGCTTTGGGCACGTGCTCGAGTTGTTATATTGGATTACACTACCCCGGAGACCACAAATACTGACGAATTCTACCGTGGATGGTTTGGTGAGATCAAGGTTCTCCCTGATGCTGATCATCACTTTATGGTGTCTCTTGAGTGGGAGAGGGATGAAGATGGTTTGGACCCCCTTCCTCATACTTCGAGGAAGCGTGCACGGTGGAATGACTGGCACCCTTAGATCTTATTTGTTTTAACCATTGATTTTCTGACCTTTGTTCTTGGCTTATTCTTGGACTATGAAATTTTATCGAATTTTATTTACTTGTGATATTCAGTATGCACACTATTCATATAAACATAAACATAAATCCTTGGAATCATAACACGTTTCATTGAATGACTTTAAAAAGGGTACAAGTTTTCCAATGATTTGAGTCCTGCAGCCAACTAGCCTAGAGCAGGTTTTCTAACTCGCTATCCCTCTATTCCTCACCATGTCCTAATTTTTTCCTGAGCCGCCCTTCGCAGGTTTTTAACTCAAAAGACATTTCTGGTTTTTATACAAGAATGGTCCTAATTATTGCCCTGGTGGCCAAGTGCCATTTGGAAGACTAGTTTCTCTCTCTTTTTTTGTGTTCCACTTCTGTAAATTTATTTCTTTTTTTTTACATGTGGTAGAGCTTGAGCTTATCTTGATTGATTGGATTGACGAACTCATTTCCATCCATGTCCATGATCTTGGCAGTTCCTTTGCTCAAGATTTTCTTAATGACATAAGGACCTTCCCAGTTTGGGTGAAACTTTACCCGTTGGTCCACATTTGAGGGTCTCATTTGTTTCAGAACGAAGTCTCCTGCTTTTAATGGTTGGTTTTTGGCTCTCACTCGATTATTGTATGCTCTAGCCATACGTTGTTGGTACATCTGCAAATGATCAAGCGCATTTAGCCCCTGTTCGTCAATCATGTTCAACTTTCCAAATCTGGCCTTTGCCCATTCTGACTCCTCTAACCTCACCTCCAGTGCTACTCGAAGCGATTTACCTTTCATTTCCATCTGTAAAACTACTTCCATCCCATATACTAACGAGAAAGGGGTTTGATTGGTTGGAGTTTTGACTCTCATCCTGTATCCCCATACTACGAATGGTAACTTATCAGCCCAGTCCCTGTAGGTAACGACCATCTTGCTCAAGATTTTCTTAATCGCTTTGTTGGCTACCTCTACTGCCCCATTAGCCTGTGGCCTGTATGGTGATGATCGATGGTGCTCGATCCCATATTTCCTCATTAGGTTTGATATGGCTCCTTGGAATTGAGCCCCATTATTCAATACGATGTGATGTGGGATGCCATATCGGGTGAATATATGCTTTTCTATGAACTTGGCCATCTTCTTAGTGGTGATATTGGTGTAAGATTCGGCTTCCACCCATTTTGAAAAGTAGTCGACTGCTACTATAATAATTCGATGTCCATTAGTCGAGTTTGGCCGAATCTCACCAATAATGTCGATGCCCCACGCTGAGAATGGCCAAGGAGTAGATAAGATATGGAGTTCGGATGGGGGTAGATGATTGATGTCACCGTATATTTGGCACTCATGGCACTTTCATACTTCTAATACGCAGTCTGTAACCATTGTTGTCCAATAGTATCCCTAGCTTTGTATTTTCTTAGCCAGTGCCATCCCATTCATGTGTGGACCACAATCTCCCGCATGCATTTGTCTCATTACCAACAGTGCCTCTTGTTCTGTGAGAAATCTCAACAGCATTCCTTCTAATGTTTGTTTGAATAGGTCCCCTTCTACCAGACGAAACTGAGTTGTTAACCGCCGTAATGAGGTTCTTTCAGAGTCTGTTATACCTTCTGGGTATTTCCCGGTTTGTAAAAATTTGACGATGTAGAAGGAAGGCCCTGAGGAATAGAGTTTTCCTTCAAAGTTTGTAAGACCTAACCTTACTCAACTGGCTGTTGAAGGGTACTTTCATCTCCCCACTTATATATTACTCATTATACTTTTTTATTTTCGATGTAGATATCACCAAATTTTCAATTAACATGAGATGGTGGGTTCTGCCTATCATGACCCGTCACATGTTGAGATTGCATGTTTGACCAGGCATGGAGTGGGTGTGATTAAATGGTGTGGAGATGAATGAGTCGCATTGAGGTTTTGGTGCATTATAAGGGCCATAGCTGAGAGGTAACTCAGTGTTCGGATAATTTCCATTTTACATGGGATGGTGGATTCTACCTATCACGACTTGTCACATGTTGAGATCTCATGTTTAACCAGTCATGGAGTGTGTGCGATTAAATGTTTTGTAGGTGAATGAATCGCATTGAAGTTATGGTGCATTATAAGGGCCATAGATGAGAGGAAACTTTGTTTTCCTATAATTTCCAGTTAACATGGGATGGTGGATTCTGCCTGTCACGAACTCTCACGAGCTATCAAATGTTGAGAGATCAATTTTAACCCGACATAGAGTGTGTGCGTTTAAATGATGTAGAGGTAAATGAGTGTAAACATACAAAAAGACAACCATTTGAGTAGGTGATAGTGTATGATTACACTTATTATCAATACTAAACACTGTAATTTAAGTCATTTTTATACTTCATATAAAATATTTCATGTGGTATATAGTTATTTTTTGTGCAAATGCAGATACTAGGTAAATCTTGGGAGTAAAATTATCTAAAGTGGAATTCTATGTAAAAAGAGTGAAAAAGGTGTGAAAAGATGCATGGAACTTAAAGATTTGGCTTAGGATCGAAGCTGTCAAAGATCGGTGAAGTTACAAGAAGAATTATGAAGAAAAACACAATCCACGATGGTGACAACAATTCTAGGTCGCGACTTGATACACTTCAGAAGTAGAAAATTGTCAAACAAAGATTCACGGTCGCAACTTGTATATCACAGTCGTGACTTGGACGGTTTATTGGTCAAATCTTCTTAACTACCAACAACCAGATAAAAATGATCAACCGCCATCAACTTCCAACGAAAAGGCACTTATCAAAAGTGAACTGATAAGTGTATAATTACACTTATTTTCATATTAATTTTATACACTAAACACTGTAGTTTAAGTCATTTTTATACTTCATATAAAAGATTTCACGTGGTATTTAGTTGTTTTTTATGCAAATGCTACTAGTTAAATCTTGGAAGTAAAATGATCTAAAGTGGAATTCTATGAAAAAAGAGTGAAAAAGGAGCAAAAAGGTGCGTGGAACTTAAAGATTTGGCTTAGGATCGAAGCTGTCAAAGTTCGCGATCGTGACTTGTTCTTCTTCAAAATAGAAATATGCCAATCAAAGATTCATGGTCGCGAATTAGATGGTTTTCTATTTTAATCTTCTTAACTACCAACCGCTAGATAAGGACGATCAACCGCCATCAACTGCCAACGAATAGACACCTATCAGAAATCAACCAATCATGAAAAGGTGCTTATCCATTGTGGATTAGATTGAAGCTTCTCAACCAATCACAATGAAGTGATTCAATCATTCACCAATGGATACAACTCTTCATATGGATAGACGTAACCCTTCGAACTCTATAAATAGGGCTCCAAACCTTACAATTTCATAGAGACAAGCAGATGGAAAACAATAGAGTGCATGAGAGAGATATAGTTTGTGTATAGACAGAGAATTTGCTACTTTCATAAGTGTTATCATGAAAATGTTTAAGTGATTCGAATCCTTGTTTCGATCACTAGATTTCTCTATATTCTCAAGTGATTGTTGTATAACTGTACTTGCAAAATCACTTATCAATAAAAGTTTTCGTTCTTTAATATTCATTTTTTTGATATTCGTAAAGAATAGAATCCTAGCGGAGGTTATGTACATGCCGAGACCGAATTCAAAGCAGATGCAGGAATTGCAAGAATTGAAGACTCCCATTAAAGAGTGGATACGATTTTATCAACTTTAGCTTTCACTTGCATACCTTACAACTTTACTTTGCTTTCTACTTATACTTTCTATTTCGAAGTTTATGATATGTCTATGTGTCTAATGCGTATTTCGTGCTAAGCCTTTTATGTTAATCAAGTTATATATTT
>CATIWQ010528669.1:0-19464 GCA_949673415.1 Euphorbia schlechtendalii
GTAGAGGAAGTGGTGGTGGCGGGGTGGATGAGGTGGTAGTAGTGACGGTAGTGGTGTCTGAGGAAGAAGTGGATGTGCTGGTGTGGGTGATGGTGGAGGGAGTGGTGGTGGAGGGAGTGAATGAAGGTTGTGGTGGTGGTCGTGATGGAGATAATAGGGTGGAGGAAGTGATGGATGTGTTGGCGTGAGTGGAAGAAATGGTGGTGCTGGTATTGAAGGAAGCGGTGTTGTCCGGGTGGAGGTGGTGACGACGCTAGATGGAGGAGGAGGTGATGATGGTGGCGGTAGCACGATGTATTTAGTGATGGATATGTTGGTGTAGGTGGAAGAAGTGAAAGTGATAATAGTGGAGGAGGTGAATTAGAAAAATAAGGGAAAATGTTTCCCATCTTTTTTTTGGGAAAACATTTTCCATTATTTACACTACATTTCATGTTGACTTGCACAATATTTTTCTTTGACTTATTTTCCAAAAATCAAACAAAAGCAGGAAAATTTGGAAAATATTTTCCTACACAAAATTTTCCTGGAAACAAAAGAACCCGGACTGTTCCATCACTTTCTCATATGGATCTTAAATCAAATGATTCTGAATAAGTTCAAAGAATAATTCATCTTCAAAATTTAGCAAATCGGCTACTCGATGCACTTGCAATCCTAAACGAGTAACGAAATCACATATATTGGCAATAAATGCGCCAATTTGTATTGAAGTTCCTGAAGAACAACCTACTAATAATACTTTAACACGCTTGAAGCGTGGATGACCTAATGGTTCAAAGAATAAAAATCCTAGAAAAAGGAAATTTATTGATAATGAAGATACTCTTGTTGAAGATATAAATGTTGACACTTCCGGAAGAAGTGCAAGCATCTGAAGTACAAACACATGAAGTTGTTGAAAATGAAGAAATTCAATTATATTAATAATGAGAAAAGATGGAATAGAGATAAAATGATTGTAGACCATAGTTTTACCTATAATGTGGCCGTAGATATTGAAAATGTGAATATGGATCATGAACCACAATCTGTCCAAGAATGTCAAAACAGAAGTGATTGGTAAAAATGGAAAGAAGCAATTCAAGTAGAGTTGAATTCTCTTGAAAAAAAGAAATGTGTTTGGACATGTAGTTCGAACACCATAGGATGTAAATCCTGTTGGTTATAAATGGGTTTTTGTAAGAAAGAGAAATGAGAAAAATGAAATAGTAAGATATAAAGCTAGATTGGTTGCACAAGGTTTTTCCCAAAGACCCGGGATTGATTATGAATAAACATATTCTCTAGTGGTGGATGCAATAACTTTTAGATATCTTATTGGTTTGGCAGTGCAAGAAAATTTACAAATGTACTTAATGGATGTTGTTACAGCTTATCTTTATGGTTCACTTGATAATAATATTTATATGAAAATCCCTGAAGGATTAAAATTGTTAGAAAAATGTGACAAACAAGAACTTTACTCAATTAAGTTGCAAAGATCATTGTACGGATTAAAACAATCTGGTCGCATGTGGTATAATCAACTAAGTGAATATTTATTAAAAGATGGTTATAAAAATGATCCAATTTGTCCTTGTGTTTTTATAAAAAGATTGGTATCTAATTTTATTGTCATCACAATATATGTTGATGGCTTAAATATCATTGGAACTCCAGAGGAGATTCCAAAGGCAGTTGATACTTTAAAGAAAGAATTTGAGATGAAAGATCTGGGAAAGATAAAATTGTGTCTTGGTTTACAAATTAAGCACCTAGAAAAGGGGTTTTTGGTGCATCAATCAAATTATACACAATAGATCATAGAACCTTTTAATATGGACAAAGCACATCCGTTAAGCAATCCAATGGTTGTACGATCACTTGACGTGAAAAGGAATATTTTTCGTCCTAGAGAAAATAATGAAGAAGTTCTTAGTCCTGAAATACCATATCTTAGCGCAATAGGTGCCTTAATGTATCTTGCTAATAATACAAGACCAGATTTTGCATTTTCTATGAATTTGTTATCAAGATATAGTGCCGCACCTACACGAAAACATTGGAATGGAATTAAACATATAATGCGCTATCTTCGTGGAACAATTGATTTGGGTTTATTTTACTCATATGAACCCAAGCTAGAATTAATTGAATATGCAGATGTCGTTTATTTATCTGATCCACACAAAGCTCGATCTCAAACAGGCTACTTATTCATATATGAAGGAACAACTATATCTTGGCAATCTACAAAGCAAACTATTACGGCTACTTTCTCAAATCATGCAGAATTACTAGCAATTCATGAAGTTAGTCGTGAATGTGTATAACTAAGATCATTAATCAAGCATATTCAAGAAGCATGTGGAAAAGTAACGACTAAAGAAGATCCGACAACAATATATGAAGACAATGCTGCTTGTATTGCTCAATTAAAGGAAGGATGCATTAAAGGAGACAGAATAAAGCATATTTCACCAAAATTTTTCTTCACTCATGATCTTGAAAAGAATAGTGAAATCTTTATTCAACAAATCCGCTCTTGCAACAATTTAGCAGATTTATTTACCAAGGTTTTACCTTCCTCAACTTTCAAGAAACTGGTTTATAGCATCGGAATGCGTCATCTTAAGGATCTTCAATCAACTTGCGAACAGGAGGAGTAAACACTGTACTCTTTTTCCCTTAACTAAGCTTTTTATCCCACTGGGTTTTTCCTTGGTAATGTTTTTAATGAGGCAGTGTCTCATTCGCAATAATACACGTCAGAGGGGGAGTGTTAAATAATTTGTTATATAATTGATGTGTATTATTATTAGACATTTACAAAATGTCATTAATATTTTAAGCCCACATTAGACAACCACAATTAATGTCATTAATGTGTAAGTTCATTTCATTCAATGTTTTTTCTCCATTTTCTTACTATAAATATGTAAGAAGTTTATTCATCAAATACACCATCAAAATATTATACAACTTTCATTTCTTCAAATTCTCTAATTCTTTGTTATTATAATTTCCATTTTGTTGTTACAGATTCCTTATATCAGTATTTCATTATTAATACATTTCCAACAGTTTTAAAGTTCTTGTGAAAAAATAAGTAGTTAGATTAAAATTACTAAATCAACCTTTCGTATTTATTTTAAATATTTAAATCAATAATAGAAATCTCTGGTCTTAAATTCTCTTTGCTTATAACAAGGTAAGATAGAGGGAAAAAATTCCAAATTATATAAAAAATTGTCATTTTCATGTTACCATGTGAACACGCAGTTTATACCAAAACAAACAGTCGGTCGAGGGAGAGTGGCATGCGGAAAATAAGCCAAAATTCCCAATGTGAAATCGCAATTTATGCCAAACCAAATAGTAGCTTCCACTCAGTTTTGTCGTCAAAGCTGCCACAAATAACACAATTACAACTCTGATGACCCGTCATTGGGAATCACAAATTTTAATGATTTTCAATCTTAAATTTGAAATTTTTTTACATAAATTAAACGTGTTTAGTTGAGTTCCTTCAAAAATGTATGTTTTCAAGTATATCCTTTTATTTAGAGCTCGTCAGAATGAATTTTTGTTTTTCGTGTGATTTTATTGTGTTCTAAATTTGCCAATATAAGGAATATAAGGAGAAATTATTTATACGTCCTTAAAAAAAGTGATATTTTATTCAAAAAATCTTAAATAAACATTTTAAAATATATAAAAGTAACTAAATCAATTATTATTATAATTATTAGCAATATAAGTACAAGTCAACATGTTACAAATAATTGTATTTCTTGAGCACGTATATTATAAAATCTGATAAAACTTTCCACATTCTTGGTTTGCTATTACATAAATTTTCCCATTCTTTGAAACTCGAATTATGTTTCAAAACCATTGTTAGTATAATGGAACAAGAAAATTTGGTTCTAAATTTGTACTATTTTTCCGAATAAATTTGAAACCGAAAGAAATATCGTTTTGTACTTTTGTATTAATTCTATTTTTATTTTTAGTTAAGTCAAATATAATATTTATTTTATTTAAATTCAAGTATAATTATCATAAGGACACTTTTGTAATCTTAAAATATGAGTATAATATTAATTTTATTGGTAACAAGGACCATTTTCGACATCATGATGACAATATATGTAAAAAGGAGGCGGTGAATAGCGATCAATTTAAAATTCTTATTCATGTTGCTTTTTACTAAGGGTTTTGGTGTTTTTTGAAACCTCTTGTAAATTGTAAACGAAGCTTTTCAATATTCATTTAGAGGTTTGAATTATTAGGTATTATTTAACCTGTTTATATTATACATATATAATTTACTAATTAATTTTATATTTCTATTTTAATCATTTTACATGTTTAACAGGAACCGTAAACTATATTTTTATAACAGTAAATCATATTTTTATCAAACACTAAGTATGAATCAGCTGATAATAAAGCAGCAAACCACAACCACGAACATCAACAGTCAACCGGAACAACAAACAGAATTAGCGATAGCAAAAAAGCAACAGTCTTGCCAAACATGATATATAAGTTATGATAGAAAATAAAGGTTAAGTGCTTACTTTAGAGTTTACATAGGCTCTTAAAAATTACATTTGTCATTTCTCTTTTGTAGTCAATATCTTAATCAAATGATTGACATTGAATATTTGATCTTTAGAGATTTCAAGCTCAAATCACGTTAAGAGTGGAACGAAGATTTCTTTCTTTTTTTAATGAAAGTGCAACTTTTTGTTAAAAAAATTGCTTTTTTTCTTTGTAACTTTGCAAAATAGACATATTTTCATTCTTAAATAACACATTATGGCTCATAATTGTGTTAATAAAGTACATTCTTGGGATATTTGTTGTTTTAATTGATAAATGTCGTTATGCAAAACTTATTTAGAGGATAACATTAAATATTATGCAAAAAGTTGAAGTGGGCAATGCCAGGAGTTGGTTTTGTAGTAACATGGATATTTGTAAGACAAATAATAATGTATTTCATGTGCGTCTCCCACTCAATCTTTTATTTTATTTTTTGTTCTTGAAGTAATTATTTGGTTTTTGCTTTTTAGAGGGGCGTGTGGTTGGCATAGGCCAATAAACACCAACAAATGCACCGACCGTCTCACCACTTGCAGCTAGCACGTTCGGCTTTGGATTTAGACATTCATTTGTTTTGTTCATTTCGATTCGAGGTCAAATTAGCTAATGTCCAAAATTTAATGACTTCGGTATGATTTTGCGGTTAGATACTCACTTGTTATTTTTAATTTGGACTAATGAATCAAATTTATTATGCATTTCTAAGGTTTAACCTTTACTCAAATCATCTCCCAAGCTCTTTCTCTCCTCGGTTTCATTACACTTAACAACAATAACAAAAGCGGCCAAATCCTTCCCTATTATCCTCACCGTCGTCGCAAATATCAAGATACGGTCACGGTCAAAATTTTTTGTGATATATGTTATTCTCCATGGCCACTTTTAAACAACATATTTGATCTTAAATTTTTAGGATTTAACATAAGTATCATTTAATATCCACTATGCATATTCTTTCCATGCTACATATGTTTGAAAATTCTAACAGCTTCTAATTAAATTCAACTTTAAGCAAGAATTTCAACCGTTCAGAGTTGGATGGTTTATATCAATTAATATCTCTTAACAGGTGGTGAACTCAATTCTTAGGTGGTGGCAAAGATCTTAGGACTCGTTTGGTTGACGGAATAGCTATATCGAGGAATAGGAGAAAAACGAATTGAAAAATATGAAGTGTTTGCCTGGAACCCGTCGTCGGGATGAAATAGATATTCCTAGCTATCATATAACTCATGGAATAGCCATTCCTCCTCTCAAGAAGGGAATAGCTATTTCATGAGTTGTACGATAGCTCGGAATAGCTATTCCATCCCGACGACGGCCTCTAGGTAAACACTACACCTTTTTGTATTCTTTTTTCTTTTATTCCACGGAATAGCTATTCCGCTAACCAAACGAGTCCTTAGAGTAACGATTCGATTTAAAACTGTGATTTTATAAGTTAAGGGTTTGAGTTCACATTCAAGTGGGATGGAGTGAAGTTTTTCTTTATTGTAAGTCCAATGAAATAATTTATATTAAAAAATCTTAATACTTTTTTTTAAAATTTTGAGTTTTCATCTTGATTATAATTTTATACAAGAGCGTGAAAGCAAGATTGTGTTAATTATTAGCCCTAATTACAATGAAACACATTTACGTAGAAGTCCCTATACTCGTAACCTATTTCTTTGATATTTGCTTTGTTTTCTTCGATGGTTAAATATGATAACTAATTAGAATTTGAAAATGGATGTTATTATTTTTAAGATAATTAATAACTTCAACAAAAAATAAAACTTTCTTTTTATTAGCTTTTTGATAAAATTAAATTCTAATTCATATTAACTTTCAGTTTTCACATAAAGTATACCACCTTAATAAAGTATCTTATAGACAATTGTTTTCGACTTTATTGAATTAACTTATTTGTATTTTATATACATATTACATAATTCACGATAATGTTAAAATTTTAAACAGAACCAATTATCATTTTATGATTCAGTATGGGATATTTTTTGAAAAAATAAAAAAGCTTAATGGTATCATGTTATAATCATAAAATGACTAACGAAAACCTTCTCACCTTAAATTTTTTTGTTGTCCATTTAATTTATCAAGGTTTTGCATCGATTACATCCAGATCTGATTCAGGTCATAACTTAGTTGTGGTGGGTGAGTCTCCCAATAAGAATTTTATATATTCATAATTAGTGATGAATCCATAAATTTTTATTATATAATGTTCAAAAAATGCTATTGAAGAATTTTTTTATAAATAACAACATTAAATATTATCATTTACAATAAATTATAAAGAAAATAGCAACAAATGATCAATTTTATGAACATACATATAGACATTTATTCACAAAATTCTGTTTCTATAATTAATGAGTAACTTTATTACTAATATGGAGTCCAATTATATTTTTCAATGGGATCCAAGTATAAAATATACATAACTTTATAATAAAATTTGAAAATAAATGGGTTTCAATGACTTCGCATTCCCTAATGTAGATTTGTCAATGTTCATAACGTTCAAAACCAGATACCTTAATTAATACCAAAACACTTAACACTTGGTTCAACATTACCCGACACCTTACTTAATTGATACCAAAACGCTTCGCACTTGTTTCCCTTATTTTAAAAGATGGTCACCTAGGCAGGGTTTTTTTGGAACATTGCCACAATTTTTATATAATCGGACGATCAAGGTGAAAAATGTTGTCAAAACCCAGAAACTTGTTATCAAAGATAAAAAAAGCAACCATAAAAAAGTGTTGCTACATGAATTTTTGATTTGATTATATAAAAATTTATATGTTTGTTAAATTTATTATTCTAATTCATTAATAAATATTAAAAATTTAAAAATACTATTCCGCCTAGTTCCTACCTAGATCCCACCTGGATTCCTATAAATCCCCATCTAGACTCTCAGAGGCTTTAACCACTCCACTAACATCTAACATCTAACGCCTATTGAAGCATCTTTAGTAGCTTGTGGATTCCAAGTCTAGGTGTCATGTGAAATAAAAGTTGTTTTTGATGATGTAATAATAGTCTTAAAAATAGACAATGTCTATTCATAAGATAAGAATAGTAAATTGTTTATTCCATTTTGCAAAGTGTATTTATTGTAGACAATGTCTATTTGGTTATCTACATTTTGACAATCAAATAGACATTGTCTACAATTAATGATGATACATAAGTACCACATTATATAGGGAAGATGAACTAGATAAATTATTAAAAATGTATTCAAATTAACTGTTTATACTTTTTTTTATGTGTCAACATAATTTATAGAATAAAGATTTTGTTTATAAATGCCCTTGCAACATTGCTTTCTTTCAACATTGCTTTCACATCTTAACTTTTAGAAAAGGGATTTAAGTGGGCAACAACCACGCGTCCTCCACACAGCTTTGACCCTACACTTATTCAATCGCTTTAATTTTTCCATGTTTATTTTGGCTATATATACAACTTTATATCGTGGGAAAACTTAAAAAAGACATAATTTGTGTTTCAATCATTTTATCGAACTGAAAAAATTGGGTGCGCAATTTCAAGAAGTTAGTAAATAAAAATTATCTAATATTAAATTATGTCATTACAAAAAGTAAATTTAATAATTTTGAGTTAAAAATCTACAAGTTATAAAAATAAGCAAGATCAGTTTAGACTTGCAGAACTTATTTGTATTATGAAACACGCTAGTTCTTATGGTGTTGAATATCCAATGATATGGGATGTACCGTAATAATATATATAATACATAATTGTTATTGTTTTCTTATGTTGGAAATACCTGGTCCGTCTGTGAGCGAGTCAATCGGGTCAAAGGATCCGATCTAATTTAGTATTTGGGCTAAATTGAAAAGTTATAAAACTTTAAAGAATTAATTACAAATAATCAAGAGTTTAAGGACTTAATTGTAATTAATGCATTTCCATTTCATATAAATAGAAATGGACGTCAAACAGAATATATAGAATTCATTTTTTATAATGAATTTTTCCAATCAATTCTCTCTTGCAGGGTTTCGTCTTGCGACGAAAACATTGTAAATCGATCGTTATCGATTTTTATCGCTACAGAAGTTGTGGATACATATCCGTACTCTGATAAATTGTGAGATGGATCCAATTCGACATTCAATGCGGCGTTCTTCGATCTTGAGCATACGGAAAAGGTAAGTACTGAATTCGTTTCCGATTTATGTTTTCCTTCAATGGTATCAGAGCGGGGTTACTTTTGCGATGATTTTATGTGTTTATCTGTTTCTACATATACTAAATTTTTGGAATTATGTTTCCGGAATTCGATTTCGTGTTCTTCGTGAATTACGCAAAAAAAGTATGAAAATGGAAAAAATTTAGTGTTTTCTGATCTGCACAAGGTTGGTTGGGAGCATTCTGAATATGCCTCACAAAGGCACTCAGCTTCGCAGAACTGGTGATGAGGAAATGATGGTCATTTTCGTAGATTGGGAGCTCCCCTCCAACTATGTTTCTAGAGAAATAGCTACGTCCGGTATGAGCTGGACCGCGAGAGCATACCACGAGCTTTGTGGTGAAGATGCTGCTATTAAAAATTGGATCAGTGTCAAGCTGCAACTACTTTGAAAGATGTGTGGTTTACCATATGGTAGGGGATAAGAGGTTCAATTGGCCTGTGATGATTCTTCACCACTTGACAAAGCTAACTATCGTCTATCACTATGGTTACCTCATCACTGAATTGATGAGGGTAGTGAAGATTGACATTGCACAATTTTTGGGGGAGTCCGGTGATACAGTTTCTCCGGTAAAGAAGAAGTTTGACCTAAATCACTTCACCAAACTGTACCATGATCAAGTACATACTAGGTACAACAAAGCACAAGAAAAGTGAAAGCTGAAGTGCGTACCGACAGTAGTACCTGTGAACATCCCTAAGGACGAAGAAGATAGATTTATGGTGGACTTTGAAGGAAGCGAGGACACAATATACAATCGACCAATATCCAGTATCTTGGAGCAAGTCAACACCACCACTTCCTCTTCCAAACCCAAGGCTGCCTCTTCTAAGGCCCGAAAGAAGAGCCCAGCCAAGCCAAAGACTAGTGAAGCCCCTGCTCAGCCCCAAAGACCAAGGAGGTAAATGAAAGTTAAAATACACACTCAGAGAGAAGTTGAGGAAAAGTTACAAGCTGAGTAGTAGGCTGAGGAAAAAGAGGACGTGACTGAGCCTGAGGAAACCCTGCGCCAAAGAAAGCGCAAACTGATTGTTACTGAAGAATTGAAGGAGCAGGGTGAGGCGAAGAAGTCTAAGGATGAGGACACAACAAGTCCTGGAGCTGCACCTAAGATTAATGAAGCAATTGCCAAAGCAAAGGGCACTTAGCGCAAGTGATCTACCACCAACCGACCTTTGCAGAAAAAGTGCAAGTGGTGAGCAGTGATGAGGATGTTGGAGAAACCCTTCTCCTTAATCAGGAAGAATCTGATCTTCTTGATCCCTACATTCCCATTCCAACCTTTACTCAAACATTGGAAACCTCTACTCAGTTTGAGAAACCTCAAGCTGACCCATCCTTGGGTCAAACAGCTAAGCAAGAGGTTCCTAAAAATCCTACCCCCACTTTTTCTTTAAATCCTCAACCCAAATCTCTTATAAATACCTTAGTTCCTACCCCTGTAGAAACTGATAAACCTTCAACTATAAATCCTCCTCCTCCTCCTAACTCCGTAAATTCCCTTGTCATTATACCTTCCTCTCTTGTTAATAACCAAAATTCCCCAGTAAATATCCCTTCTTCTCCCACCAAAAGCCAAGACACCTTCTCTCCTCAATCCTCTCCAGTAAATAAAACTCAAACTTCCCCTTCTTCTCTTCCCCAAATAGAAACCCAAACACAAACATAAACTTATACATATATCATTCCTTCCATTTCTCCTAAAATGACTAAAACCATTCCTTCTATTTCTTCAAATATACAAACTTCTAAATCTACCCTTTCTTCAAACCCATCCTCTACCCCTCTAACCCCTTTGGTTAGAGAAGTTCCTAATGCTGAGGGCTACGCTCAGCAAGGAAACACAAGTGGTTCAAATACCGAGGTAAATTTTACAACTAATGAAGTACCTAAGCCCAGCAACAAGCCAGTCTAAGAGGACATGGCTGATGCATCCATCTTAGCTCAGATTAGAGAGATAGAAAGGAAGAAATTCCCTTCTCTCAAGAGTTGGATGGAGTAGAAAGCAATTTGCTACTGACTCATGAGTTGACGGGCTTATCTTCCAAACCCAAGGCTAAGCTGCCTGAGTTCGAAGAGCATACAAGCTTGCCTACCGAGTCTCTCTACTTCGAGGAGTTTTAGAGGATTCAGGGAAGTTTGTTTGTAATTCAAAATCACTTAGCGAAGAAAGCGCCAAGAGTTTGGTTGACAAGATGGCCTTGATCCTGATCGAATTATCAGAGTCTATAACCCATTTTAGGGTAACAATTACCTCTATCCCCATGTCTACTGCACTTGCTAACGTAGTCGTAGGTAAGATAAAGGGTAGCATAGATGCTGCTGCTGAGCAGATGAATTCCAATATGGATATTTAAGCAACACAGCTCCATATAATCGGTGAAGAATAAGCCAAGATTAAGAAGAGCACCGATCGCAAGATTGAAAATGTGCTCAAGGAAGTAGAGACTACCAAGGACATAGGCCATAACATGGCGAAAGTTTTAGAGACCATGTCAAAGTTCTTGATGAATCATGATAACAAACAAGATCAAGTGGTGAAGTTGTTGACTGAGATCTCATCCAAGGTGGACAAGAAGCCTATGCTAAATCTTAACTCTCTCCATTCCAAGATAGACAATGTCATCAAAGAGGTCAATGAGAACACAAATGCAAAGACCTCAACTTCTCAGAATTTCCTTATTACTACCATGAGGAAGATCTTTCTTAAGATGCCAACTCTAAGCCTTCCACCTACTAAATCACTCTGTCTAGAGACTGGTATGACTATTCACACGAAGTTGAATATCATCAAGACCAAGGTGGATGATTTGCAGGAGAATGTTGGGACACTAGTCAAAACTGGTGAATTGGACGCTAAGGATATTAATTACATAGCTTGGTGTATATCATCAATTGGACCTAAGATCCTTGACATGGAGGCTCAATTGAAGATCACACTCTCTGCATCAGATTTCAGAGCTCTGTTGTAATGCTTTCAACAGTTCGCGTGCCAAGAATTCGATTAGATAGCACACCTTTCTAGATGTTACCATCTCCTTCTTAGAGAGCTTAATGATCATGAGTTCTTAACTTCAACAAGAAAGCTACAGTTGGAGAAAGAGATATTCCCGTAGATAATCGGCCAGCAAGAGGACTTCCAAGCTACCCTTGATGCCTTTAATGTCTGACTGGAACAAATTGTGAAGGGTTAGATATCAAAGGGGGAGAAGGTAGATGAAGATGCTCTCAAAATAGCAAATCTCAATAAGGGATCTCTACCTAGGCGACCATAATATGCTCCTACTCCGCATCATCAATTACAGTAGCAACCTCCAAAGCCAAATCAAGATAAGATTAGATCCTCCTCTTCCAAAAGCTGAAAATAAGCAATGTACCTAGTAGTAGATAACTCTAGTAATAGGACTTAGCATGTAATCTTAGTTCAGAACATAAGTTATGTACTGACAAAGTAATCCTTTTATGAATAAAATTACAAGTTCGATCCTTCCAAGTTAAGAACTTCTTAACTTTAAGTTTTTATGTTGTACGTATGTTTCTGCTGTTAGTTGAATACTTGATGTAGGAACTCATACAAAGAGACCAACCTCAAAGAAAAGCTGAAGTAAGACAAAGCCCAAAATGAAGAAAAATCCTCTAAGTATGGGGGAGCTGAGCTGCTTGAAGAAGACTCACTCAGTATGGGGGAGTTCAAGCTGACTAAGGGAAGTCACTTAGCATGAGGAAGTCTTATATCACTTTCCAAGTATTCTTGATATCTTTAAATTATCTTATTCAATTAATCTCTTCTACTACCTAGTTTTCTATTTGTCCGAAATGGGGGAGATTGGTGAACCCAAGTTAATAGTACCTCATAGTACTTAAACATTTTGGAAATAACAAACTGTCTAGGTTAGTTAAATTAATTGAGTACTAAGTATACTCTTAATTAATGAAACTAACTTGAGTTTGTTTAAGGAAAAACAACTTAGTTTGCTGAGTAATTAATTAAGTTACGGCTTAGAGTAAGAAAAACTGAGTATATGCTGAGTACTACATAGTTTAAAAGGATATCAACTCAGTTATGTTGAGTTAGCTTTTATTAATTAAAAGCTATATTATTTGACACTTAGAGAAATAAATGACACTTGTGCTGCTAACATAATCTGTGAGAAAGGGAATATTCTTTAGATGCTTTTCAGGTTAAAAATTGCTGAAATTAAAGAAGATTTCCAGTGGTCCTCACAAGATGAAATGTATCAGTACAGAATGTTAGAGATTCCTCACTAAAGTTCAAGGCAAAAGGAATTCTCTATCATGCGCCGTTTCTCAGTGTCTCCATGCATCTCTGCAAGCGTCAACAATGTCAACCAATCTCAAGATTCCATGTTGCATTTCAAGCGCCTCTCTAACATATCGATTTGCTTGAAGACTAATGAGATTTTGTCAATGAAATTTTATCACGCCTTAACATTCAAAATTTTTATCTCTAAATGTGCAGGAATCTGTCTCCAATGAGAAGATTTGAAAGATATGAAGAGAAGAGAAATTGAAGAACTGAAAGGATAAAAATTTTGCAACGGCTACTTTGAAAGTGTCAAGTATAAATAGAATACTGAAGCAGGCGTTTAAACTTGGTGAATCACCTTGAATTTCTTTAAGAGCTGAAATTCTGCACAAATACTCCCAGCTTCAAGAAATTCTAAATTCAAGCAATCAGTAAACAACCATTGTTCTAATATATTTGTAATAGAGAGTATCACTCTTAGATTTAATATTGTAAGGATTCAACAGTTTATAAGTTGAATTTATTTTGCAATCTTTTATACAAATCTGAGTATCAGTTTGGGAAGGGTACCCAAACTGAGTTGAGTGGTAGTTAGAAAGAAAGGTACTTTCTATAATTGTGTCTACCCACTGTAAAGGCTGCTTCGCCTAAGTAAGGAACGAACACTAGTGAATTTAAACTTAGAGAAGGTATCTAGGGACTGGAGTTAGGCTCGGGGCTGAACCAGGATAAAACCAAGTGTTGAAGTTCTAACTTTCGCATTAGCTTCTATCGCATTCATCTCGCACATCATTCTTTCTGTCTTTATCATTTTTGCTTGAAAAACCAATCCGTGCTGAGTAGAGTACTCAGCAATCAATTGAAGATAAACTGCACCAGCAAAGTTGAGTAGTTTATACGGTTTAGACCTACTCAGCACAGCTTCACTCAGCACTCATCTTAAAACAAAATTTGGTTAAAATATTTTTATAAATATAAAAAGTAACCAAGTAAAGAATTCAACCACTCTGCTATTGTTTATAAGTTGTCTAAGGACCAACAATTCACAACGACGAATATACTTCTTCAGCTCAACTTTTCTCTCTGAGTTCAACATCCTCTTCTTCCATTGTTGTGTGAGATCCTCCAAGAGTTTCTCTAAACAATCGGAGAATTCTTATTGAAGGCTCTTTCTATAGTGAGCCTTCTTTATTTATTTTCGAGCAGTCTAGCAGCTGCTATTTACTAACGGGTTTTTCCTCAATGAGGTTTTGATCGGTGAAGATCCGTGTGGATCAATTATAGAGTCTCTCCTAGTTTGGAAGCTCGTGCTAACAAAGTTCTTTCGAATTTCTCTAAGGGAACACTGTCACCAAAAGAGAGAAAGCACACATCAACTAGTAATGCTCTAAACTTAGATGCTAGGTTTCTTTTATAAGCTTTATAAACCTAAAAGCATCTATGGAACGTTTTAACCTAGATTATATCAATTATGGCATGCTCAGGAGATCCTTAGGTTAATTTTAAACTTCGAAATTCCGCCTTGCAATGCTTGCAAGTTCAAATACTGCCTTGATTAACCAGCAGTTGTATTAGAGTCTTCCTTATGCTATGCATGAATCATAATAATGTGTTAAAATATTATTTTTCTATGAATTGATTAAAGTATGCTATGTATGACTTACTGTTCAAATCCTGTTATAGAAAATGATGTGATAACTAGATTAGGGTTTTGCTCAAACTTAATCTAGGTAATTATCATATAAATTAGAAATATTTTACCACATGTGTAAATGCTTTAATTGAGGGTCGTCCCGTACTTGACTTAATTAAAGAACGAAATCTTTAAATCATAGTTGTTCGTGGTACAACGAATCAAAGTGCTTGTGGTTATTTTGGCAAGGATTGGACTTGGCTTCTCATTCACTTCAAGGGAGGCCTCTCTTATTTGAAAATTTCCATCTGTATTAGACTCAAAAGTACCCAAGGGACTTTTATGACTTAGTCAATTTCTAGTATGGGAATTAGATGTCGCATATGGTTTTACAAACGTGGTTTAAGTTGTTAAATTAAAACTTATAGATATAGGTGCAATAACTTAAACATGGACCTTGTTTGTTTTGCATGCTATGTGGAGTCTTGGTATAATGGAATGATTATGATATATCAGTCCAGAGCATGTTCCCTTAGAGTTAATCATTCCAAATAACCTAGAATGATTATTTTCATAATCATATCCATCGTATAAGACCTACACTAGGACGAGACCAGTGGCACCAATAAAATCCTCACAACAATATTAAGGTGGTATATAGTCTTCCTATCATAAGTCGTGATACGAACCTTATTAACTGATGTAAGAACATGTAAAACATGCATTCCCTTATACATGTGTTTGGTCATGAGACTAGATGGGGTTAAAGCTTTATCCAAAATGGGTTAGTTGTCTATATTATTGGAGCTAATGCCAAATTGGAGACATATTTGAGGAGTCAAAAGAGTTAGTTGTCGTACAATCGGGTACACAAGTCTCGAGAAAGAGAACTCAAATGGATTAGCAATTGCAAGAGATGCAAATGGACGGGTTTCAACCATGGTTATCTTATTGTGGCTTGACCTGCGATAGTGGGGGTCATGATGAGTGGCTATGGATGCTACCTACTAAGGAAAATTAGTTCAACCAAATTTCTCGAATTTAAATAGAATGAGCTATTTGAATGTCGAGAAAATAGTAGGAATTATGTGTTTAATTAAAGACCTTATATTAAATGCATGTACATATACTAATGTCTAAACAAATTCTATTTTATATATAGATTGAAAAATGAATTCGAACATAAACATTCGCTTAATCAAACAATCAAACAACATTAAAATTTTAATTGTTTTTACTCATTGTTTAATTTCGTAGTTCCATTTTATTAAAAAAACAATTGAACATAGTTAAGTATCATTTTAATTTGATAAAGAAAAATATATTTTTATCTTATATCCAAATGATACTTTCAATTAAAGGACCTAATATAATGTTTTGCCTTGGGGAAAAAAAATGTCATGACCAGGTCTAGGGTTGGCGAGGATTGATCGGATTTATTTCCATTTATTTAAATTCATTAAACAGTGAATTACAGTATAAAAATATTATAAACAACAATAATAGTAATTTAAGATTAAAAAGTGAAAAAGGAGAATTTAGTTAGCTTTCATTATTTTATTGATTCAGAGTACATCACATTCTTTATTTCTTTTTTGCGCTTTCATGATGTATATTATTTATTGCTCAATGATTTTACAAATTAACTTTTATGAGTTAAAATAATTTTATTATATGTATTATAAATATTGTTATCTTGAAAATAAATTTTTTAGACATCAATTAGATAAAAAAAATTGGATTACATGGTCATGGATCGGCAAAGAGTATAATATCATTTAATGTCCAAAATCAAATGATTTATAGCAAAATTCTCGCCTATGCAATCAAGTGGGAATTTTTTTTCTGGTGGCCGCTATCCTTTTCACTAACCGACTATATGGATACGGGTACTGTAGAGACCCGGTGACCCTCCCAACTCAATCTGCTTCATATACATACTTATGATTCGAATATGTATCAATACTTAACGAGTTGAGTTCTTATCCAACTCAACAAATTGGTAGTTGAAATGGGAATTTTAAATGAGCGGTAATGCATTTTACTTTTATGAGTTTACTGAAGGTAAAGTTCAATTTTCTCTCAAGTTGAGGCTTAATGCATCCAGATTCCCTTGAACTTAATCCTAAACAATATCATTTTGTTAGAAATTTTCGAAATCGAAAATTTATGATCGATTATGTTGATTCATCAAAAAATTAAACATGATTGAAAGCATACATTAATTCGTTATTGTTGATAACAATTGCCGGAAGATGTAATGAGGATTTGTTTATCTTCCAGATGATCTATAAGATAATCAAAGGGAACCAGAGTAGAAATCATTCATTTATGATTCATTACATTTTTTTGGAATCAACCACCTATTTATAAAAACTCAATTGACAAATTATAATTTTGACCATTTAACAAAACGATATTTGTATTACAATCCTACACTTCGTTCCTACAATCAAATTGACAAGAAAATTATATTGATTATTTTTAACGACTACCATACACAATTGTTATTTACATATTTAACCCATAATATGATTTATTTTAAAATAAATCCAACAATCTCTCACTTAGATTAGTATATGTTACTAAAAAAACTGTTGAACATCTTTATAAGCGTAAATTAATGCATAAATTGATACATTTTTTACATGTTTAAGGAGTTATTTAAAAATTTTAATAATTCAATAACGTAAGTAATGTTAAAAGATAAATTTAAATATTGGATTGAAAAGACGTGACAAAGGTCAAACAATATTGATAGTGAAACTGAAACAGAATAAGAAAAAGGAGGAGGGCAAGGGTTTTCTTGAATTTCTTGTGGGAGCCATATAGGCGTGTGCTTGCCACACTTTTCAACCACTTATATTTTATTTTATCTACCACCACCTATCCAACTTTTGAACCACCAATATATATCCTTAATTTCAATAATAAACCACAATTATATATAGTGGGAGAATTATCAACGATGTTACTCATTTGACAACTATAATGGTTAAAAAAGCATTAGAAGTAGGAGAAATATGTTAAATACAAGAGCAAGCAAAGGCTTAAGAGCACATAGAAACTTATGAAATGACTTATTATATTGTTTACTAATGAAACTTCACCGGTAAGTTCGATCCTAACTAGAAATTCATATAAAAGTTAATTTTGAGCCGATGATCTTAGCTTTACGAGCAGATTAATTTAAATAGTTATATACGGGCACCACACTATAGTTCGTGTCTATTGGGATAGGGTCATTACATATGTTTTTTTTTTGCATAAGTCATTGTTTATGAAACATGCAAATAATATTTTTTTGTTGTGGTTATAAAACATAGGGTAAACTTAAAAAACATTCCATATGATTCAAGAACATGCTTTGTGGATTTTTTTTTTTCCAAAAACATGTAATGCTATTTGTAACCGTTGAGAAAAATAAAGATTTCCAATTTTTAATTACATTATAAAAATGGATAATCTTATCAATTTTAACCAAATTTTTTAAGCTAAGTTAATAAAAATACATACACCTTAATAATAAAATTTGAATTTTTTTGAGAAGCACAAATAGTTTTTTTTAATTTAAATGTGATGACAACTTAAGAAAATCATAATAAAATTAGTAATTTTCAAAAATTACTTAAAATTTTGATGTATAATTCTTAAATAATATGATTAAATTATAGGATTCTTAAATTGATTGAAATACCTCCTCTAACATTATTGTTTTTAATGAAAAAAAATATAGTTTTCGTCTTTTCCACGTGACATATGTTTGAAAAAAAAATCCACAATGCATGTTTTTTAAAATGAGTGAAACCACAAGCTATATTTTTGAAATTTACCCTAAAAAATATGTTTTATATACTAATTCATATTACTTATCCACCTCCTAACAATATCATATTATTTCAAGTTCATTTCCTTAAAAAAAATGTTATTTCAAGTTCATAAGTGGATACGGGTCCACCAGAACCATGTATATTTTATATCTGCGCCATCGCTACCTATCAATAGAATAACAAGAATTTCGAACTCCATGAATACGATTACACATTTTTCTTAAAGTCAATTGGTGAATCACAATATATATCAAATAAAGTGGAGTTTACAGCAGGCTTCCATCCACCACTTACACCTACTATATGTCGTATCACAATTGATCTTGCCTACTACACAAAACATTATGAGCATTCGTAGAATTTCCCAAAACAAAATCATGTAAATAGTTGGCAAATTAATATTCAAACGTGGAAATTCACGTTTGGACGAGAATTTAATATGGTTGTGCAAAAAATTGATTTTGGAAATGCATTTCGTTAGAAAAGACAAGTATGAACAAACAACTATAAGATTTTCGAAATAATTAAAAAAAATTACTCCCTCCCGTTTATTCAAGTGTCATACTAAGTTTTTGCTTGTTTTGATTCTTTATAATCACTTTATATTATTGATTATATTATATTTATAATCACTTTATATTAAGTATTTATAGAATTATATGTCATTAATTAATAAGAAAAAGAGATTCAAGAAGGATAAGTAAGTCATTTTATTAGTTTTGATGAAAATGTTTATAGTGAAAAAATCTGATGTCACTAAGGGGGTGTTTCTCAAAACTTCTCCTTTTTAACTTTTAACTTAAAAGTGTCTTTTAAGGAGATTTTAACTTATAAGTCAGACAGTGAAGTGTTTCTGATAACTTTTTTTTAACTTAAAAGTTAAAAATAAGACAGAAGTTA
>CATIWQ010528785.1:0-13966 GCA_949673415.1 Euphorbia schlechtendalii
TTATTTAGATATGATATGAAACATATTCGAGCTGAATTTAATCAAGTCTCCAATTTTTGGTTGGATTCAGCTCAAACCAATTTAAACCAGATCATTATTTATCCCAAGTTACTTTGTAAAATATTTTTAGTTTTATTATAAAATATAGGCACTGATTGATATCACATCCTTTACCAATTTATTGTTGACCTAGTTGATTATTGGCACCTAAACAAGACTTAGTCCGATATTTTTGTCTACGCAGCACATATACACTTTTTTTTTTTTTTTAATAATTCAAACAATATTAAGTGCTTATAAAAATTTGTATGAAGAAATTTATTTATCATTAAGAATCTAACATTTTTTGTATAAATATCAACTGTCTTATTACTTACAATAACACGCTTAATGTCTTATACTTGCCGTGGAAGAATAATATTGTTTTATCAGCTGATGGCAACGAAATAGAAGCAAAATCAAATACAAAAATGGAAAAAATTAAGATTGAACGAACCTTAGGGGTATGATGAGATGTAAAGGAGTATGATGAGGTATCATTATTAGTTTCCTGTGAATCCAAAACCACAGAATGGAATTAGAAGAGCATAGTTGAGGAATTGCAAATGAAGAACTTAAATATCTAAAGCAGACCTGAGAAGTGGCCATTGAAGATGAAATAGGAGAAACAGAGAAAATATCTGGATTTCCTAAAAAAGAATTGTAGTACGTATCTATTTTGAGTTCAAAATGAAGAGATCGGGTTGCAGTTGAAGTGTAAAGGAGACAAGATATTTGTAATAAAATAAAATTAGAAATTTCCAGAAGAAAAAGGGGCACTTGTGGTTGTGGTTGTGGCTATAATATTAACATAATATGACCCCCAACACACGCTCACTCATTTCTCCAGTCCAAATATCTTTATTTTAAAATTTAAATTGTGGCTACAAATTTTTATTTTTATTTTTTCGTTTTCACAATTACATACGTATATAATTATCCCCTGCTCAAATTTCAATAGTTTTTATTAATTCCTCGGGTATTGTCAACTTTTAATTCCTTGAAATAGTGTCATTTTTCTTTTATTTCTTTCCAACTAGAAATTGATATATGATATTCATATAAATAACATGTTACTCTTTTGTTACAGTGAACTTATGCCAGCTCAACAGCCTAACCGGAGGTGAAGAAGAATCGGCTAGTTAACATTTGGTTACAAGTTTTGGAGTGAAAGTTTGTTCGTTTGTTATTTTCCATTCGACACTACTGCTATAAAAGGCAGCTTCCTGTAATTCACAGTTTAATGAAAACCGAATTCCTTTTATCTTTACTTTCTTTGTTTTTCATTGATTTTTTTTGAAAAAACAAGAAAATTAATAAATAATTAGAACCAATTTACAGAGTCATGGATGCATATGACTCATATTTGGAAGATTTTTTAAGTAAATTTTTGTTATTAATCCAAAATTTTTCTGGCTCGCATGAATTTTGCTAAATTATTATTTTCACAAGGTACATAGATATGATTTTGATATCCTGAAGTCAGATTTATATTCTACAAGATGTCCCTCCCTTGATATTTGATTGTGTCATTTTCTCGATTTTTTACCGTATGTATATTGAATTGTTTTTTAATTGTTAAGGTGAGACCATTACTCCTTCTGTCTTTTTTTGTTGTATTTTTAGGGATTTTATTTTAATTCTTTTTAGTTGCCAATTTTATTAATCGGTTCTCAACGAGTACCAATTTTCTCTCGCTCAAAGATCTCAGAGAAATCTTGTCCTCAACAGAACCGATCTAGCCGAGAAGATAGTATTGGAGAAAGGAATCATCTTCCCCCTAACCAAGTGAGGAGCTTATGAAAGGCAGTATGACCTAGTTCACACAATGAATGTGCATAGCTTGGTTAAGAATTTTCTGGCACGAGTCCTCAAGCAACAGAATCTTAGGGGCTTTCTCTCTCTTTAGGGACCAACGTTTAAGGAGGTCATGCATATATTCTACACCAGCATGCACGCTATCTAAGGTCATGCTGACCTTTTGGTTGTGGAATTGGATGAGAAGTCACTCCTTGTATCAGCGAAATTTATAGGGAATATTCATGGTATGTGCAGCTAGGGGATGGAGTTGAGGAAATCAAGAGATGAAGATTACGTTATCATCCTTATTACGTTTGATTAACCGACATATTACAGATCTGGAGAACTAAATCCATTTGGCCTAACTTGGAGGGAAAAAGCTTGCTATGAGCTCTTTATTAAGGTGATGCTGTCCAAGACGGGGTCACTCTCAAGCTGCAACAAGTTTCAGAGGTGTGTGATCTACTATATGATAGAAGATAGGCAGTTAAATTGGCTTGTGCTAATTCTAAATCACCTGACCAAGGTGACTACAATGCACCATTATGGGTACTGATAATGGCAATTGTGAAGGTCGTAGGAGTAAATGTAGCAATGTATGAAAGGGCAAGAGGAAGTGGAATTCTACCAGTAAAGAAGGTTATAGACTTAGAGTAGATGTCGGGGTTTTAGTGTTCTTCATTGCACTCTAGCTATATTAGGATCCAAGACCTTAAGTCTAGGAAGGCCAAGGAAGCTAGAAACAATCCAACAAGAAAAAAATCAAGGGAAGCAGCCCTATGGCAAAGAAGGCTGAGGTACCAAAGTAGAGGGCGCCAAATAAGTTAAAGTTAAGGAAGAGAAGTGGGATAGAGCAACAAGATGAAGATGGGAAAATTAAGACTCAAGATCACTTGCCTCTAGTGAGAGAAAGAGTCTTGAAGAAAATCAAGTATATGTCAACTACATAGCTTGAGGTAGTACAGAGGAACAAGAAGAGATAGTTCGCTCAGAGAGGAGAAGAATTTTCACCACTTTTAAAAGTTGAGAAGTAGCTTAAGGGGGTTCAAAGAAAAAGCAGTTAACCTAAGAGAGTAAAGAAGCAACTGCACCTTGTTGAAAATGATCGAGAGGAAGTAGAAGAGATTGGTCAGCAATCAAGAGGAGCAAGAAAAGAAAGCTCAACATGTCGAGTTACCAAAAGTTTATACTATCTTGGATCAATCAGCAACCAACCAAGTTCGTAATTCGCCACCTCCTTCACCTTCTTCTTCTAAACCAAACCCTTCACCACCAAAAATCATACCTTCTTCTCCTCAACCTTCACCTTCTAAATCACCTTTTCCTTCTCCTAGAAAGTCCTTACTTCTTTCTCCACCAAAAAAATCATCTTCAAAAATCAAAATTTCTTCACCTCCTCCATTAAACACAACCACAAATATGAAATAACCATTCCAGCTTCTGCAAAACTAATCCCACCAATTCTTAATCCCAAACACCCACACAATCAACCCCATTGATTGATTTAAGGCCTCATACAGAGAACTAGGCTCATGGAAACTCTTAAGGCCGAGAACTAAGCTCATCCAGGAAAAGTGGTTAGTGCTTAGAAAAATTTTACAACAGACGAAGCAACAACCACTAGCAGAGATCGCATTCGCAAGGATGATAATGATTTATCCATCTTGGCTAGGATAAGAGAGATTGCAGGAAGTACATATCCTTCTGTTGAATCCATTTCTGAGTTGGATGCGACTGTTAGCCAAGAGTTATTATTTGAAAAATCGATGGATAGTGCAAGGAAGAAGAAGTTATTCATGCTTGAATTTGATTCGCACACCAACTTCCCATTAAATCAATATACTATGAAGAATGTAACAAAATTGAAGGGATCTTGCTAATCATTAGGATTCATCTCGCCAAAGAGAGTTTTAAGAGCATGATGGACAAGATGACTACAATCTTATCCGGTTTAATGGAGTTTGTTACATAATTATCTTTTGGCATCTCTATTATCCCAACTTCCAATACTTTGGCCAATGTCGTAGATACCAAGTTTAAGGGAAGCTTATATGCTGCATCAACATAGCTGAGTAACATAAATTATACTCTAGTTGAGTAACAAATTCAAAGCTACAAGTTGGAGAAGAACAAACATTAATCAAGCTCTACACTAAACTCTCGGTTGAATTTTTGAGCAAGGTGAATGCTCAAGCAGACATCCATCACTCAATATCTAATACCTTGGAGAAGAAGATGTCTAATGTTATTGGATAAGTTGATGATAAAATCGAGAAAGATGTTAAGTTTGCCTAGAAGCCAAACTCTGTCACTTCTGTTCTAAATCAGAAGCATAATGCGTCTTATGTCGTGATCAAGTCCAACATTGAAGATGTTGTTAAAGACTCGCAAAAGTTTCTCCTTTCAGATATCAACAATTTTTAGTCTTCTGACAACTCATCAGTCGATCTAGAAAATTGCTATAGTATACATACGAAGTTGAATATCATGGTTGACAAGGTCAATCTAATGCAACACAGATTCAGACGTTAATGGATATTAGATTAGTGGATGCTAAGGATATGAACTAACTACAACAAACTTGTAAGCATTGGGACCAAGAATCATAGATACCGAGGCCCAACTGAAAATAACATTGTCATCAGGAGACTTTCATTAACTACTTTAGTGGTTTCAACAATTCATTTATCAGAGCTTTGATCTAGTAGCACACCTCACCAAAACTCATCACCTCCTTTTGAGTAAGCTAAACAAGCAGGATGTTCTCTCAAATTCTGGAATGAAGCAGTTGGAGGTTGAGATTGATCCACTTTTAATTGGGAAGTATGAGCTATTTACTAAAGCTTCGAACTCCTTCAATATTTGTCTCAACCATTTTGTGGCGGAGAAGATAACATAGGGAGAGAAAGTAACATCATCAGCTCAGTAGAAAGCCAATTATTACAAATCCGTGCTCCCAACAAGATAAAGCAAGGAACAACAATAACAACAACAACAACAGCAGCAACCGCAGAATCAGTGCCAGCACCAGCAGAAGAGATAGTTAGTTGTAGTAATGGTTGTAATAGTGCTAATCTATAAAAACTTAATAAGTGATACTTATTGTGTACTTGATGAGTTATTATTAATAGAAATTTGTAACAAATTGTTCAAGTTAAGATCTTCTTAACTTATTGTTATTGTTACTTGCTTAATTAAGTTTTGTAAGAAAAAAATTGACGCTAACCTAAGGAGAAGTTAATCAAGATAAGTCCCAATTAAAGTGAATTTCACTCAGTATGGGGAAGCATCTGCTAACTAAAAAGAGATTCTTCAACATGAGGTAATCTTGTTTCGCACCAGGTATTTCATCTCAATAAATTCTTATAAAGTTAATTTCTACTATTACTTAGTTTGTTATTTATTCCAAAATGGGAAGATTGTTGAACTCAACTTGATGATACTTCACATTGTCTTGAGTTATGGAATAAACAACTGACTAGGATAGCAAAATTAATCGGGTACTAAGTAGATTCTTAATTCAATTGTTAGTAAGAGATTAATTTAAGTAAACTAACTTAGCTTGCTGACCAGTACTTAATTATAGGAATGACTTGGGATGTTTTTAGTTAGTTTGTCGAGTTAAAGTGAAAGAAAAAATAACTCAACATCAAAGATAACTTAGCATAAGTTCATTTAATTAAAGCTGCTGACCTTTATGACATTGTGTGCCTTTAACGTATTCTTTCACAAAATATTCTAATTTGATGTGTTTCAGGTTTTAAAAAGGATTTGTCACTAAAAATAAAAAGGAATAATTATGTGGTCCAAGGTTAAAAGGTGTAAGTACAGAATATTAGCGTGTTCTCACTAAAGTTCAAGTAATTATTCGATTCTCGTCGCATTTGAGAATTGACACGCCAAACAGCAATATCAAGATTTCAAGCCTATCAAGGATCACCATGTTGCATCTCGCGCTCTCTCTAGCAGACAGATCAACCTTGAGAATCAAGAATTGGCAATAAAATAATCAACAAATTAATCTCATACTACAACGTATACATCCTCGATCTTTTAACGGATTTCAATTATATCTCACAATGGGAAGAAATTTGAAGACCTAAAGAGAAGAGAAATTGAAGACCAAGTCCAGACGATAAGTTGCAGTTATTATTTCAGGATCTTTGCCTATAATAGAGACTGAAGACTATGGTTACAAATTGATGAATAACCTAGATTCTAAAGATCTTAAACCTCTGTTTAATCAATCACAACATTCCAAATTCCTCAAGCAATTTAAGCAAACATTCAATTCTTCATTTGTTTGTATTCAAGAGAAAAAATAGACTTAGAGATACCTAAGCTCTCAAACTATAAAGAAACCAACAATCCATAAGTTGTGTTTCTGTTATTTCATCTTTAAGTAAATTTGAGTGATAGTAGATTTGAGAAGGGTACTCAAATATGTTTGAGAGATAGTTAACTTGGAAGGTATTTGCTATAAATCTACCTGTTGTCGTTAAAAGAGTTGATACTAGTAGATTGAAGTTCAGGTTAGGTGCCTAGGGACTAGAGGTAGTCTGTGTCCGAACCAATATAAAAATCAGGTGTTATATTTCTTTAACTCAACATTTTATTTTAAGTCAGCAAAAAATCGCTCAACATTAACATTTTATTTTAAGTCAGCACAATATCACTCAGCATTGCATATCTGCTCTCTTGTTTTACTCAGTTTCATTTATGTTTGTGCTGAGTAAAACTTACTCAGCATCAGCTTATCAAAACTGATGCCAACTTGATCTGTTCAGTTTTGTGTCTTTTCAGTACATATTATGCTATCTGTTTCACATCATTCATTTATCTATCTTGCGAATTCATCAAAGATTAAATCTAATTTTTAAATAATCAAATTTAAACAAGTAAAAAAGTCATTCACCCCTCAGACCTATTATACTAAATCAACATGACCATCAAAACTTTATTTTTGTATTAATGAATTTTAATATTCATAAAATTTACATATGGCTATATATTTTCTAATGAGCTTTATGTTTGCTTTTGATCTATAATAACTATTTGTTAATGAGATTTACTGTGTTTATGAGCCATGCGTTAATGGCTATTGTTTTAAACATAACATTAGAATATATTTTAATCTAATTACAATTACAAAACTCTGTATACATGGAGATGCTTTGAGGTTGTTTGAAGATAAGAAAAGAGTATATTTTCTTGTTACAATTTTGTTTCCGATATAATATATACAATTTCAACATAAGTTTGTATTCCTCCAAAACCCTTCCTTCATGTTATTTATATATTACATTTTTATTCCTGTTATCACTTTCAAATCGAGAGTGAATAAGCTGTTTTAACTTGAAAGTAATTACAAGTATCCTTTAATGACAGTAATTCGCACGACTCAACTTTTCAAGTATTTAAATTCTTTGATTTGTTTTACTGTTTATTATATAGCATTTCTATATTATATTTATTGATTATTTTCATTGTTTTGGTTGAAGGTGGAATGGGAAAACTCTACGAGACGGATACTTCAATTGAGTTGGAACCTTTAAATCCGAGAGATAAAAAGTGGAATCAAAGATTTATTTATCTATTTTATTTTTACCAATATTTTTCCAACACTTCAAAAAGTGCATCAGTTTGTCCCCTAAATGTCACGAATTAACTTTTATTAACTTGACTTTTCAAAAATATCATTCTTTTAATATTTATCTATCTTATAAAAAAACTGTCACGTAGGCAACCAATGCACATTTACTAAGATTTTTTTTGGTAAACATGCATATTTACTAAATTCAGCGAGTTACGAGCGGGAGCGGTAGGTGATGCCTTGTGACCCAAAATCAATGAAAATACGTATCACATCAATCTACACTCTACAGCAACGAATTATGTTGATGATTAATAGAAACATGTTGCACATTATCACCTTTCTTGTTTATTCTAAAAACTACTTGTTCTATAGAGTAATATTAATTATTAGTTTCTAGAATATAGTTGCCTAATAAGCTAGTGATGACAACTAATTTATGTTAGAATATTGCAGACACTAATCCTCATTATGGATATAAAACTACAGAATTATTTGAGGGTCAACTTTGAATAAAATACATTTAATAAATTATTACGCATCTTGGCAATATAAAATGTATAAAAGTTGATTATATATATGCATATATTTTGTTTGGTTAATCGCAGCAATTGTCAAACAAAAAAAAAGATGAAAATGTTATGGTGGAAGAGAAGTACTCTTGAATCCGAATTCTCAGCTTCTTCGACTGCAGAACAAGTTACACATGGAATTGATGGATCAAACCTTACGGCTATTGTTACGGGTACTTTTTTTTTTTGCTGTTTAGTCCTCTAACTTTAACATATTTACATGTATAACTTGTGGATTCTTCCAATAATTCGATCAGTTTTTTGAACTCGTGAGCCTTCATGGGTTTTTTTTAACCGGTCATTTTAAACCGACTTTTTCAACATGTTGGATGCATGATCTTTTTTTTATACTAGTAAATAGTTTCAAACTTAATATTTATTTTTCATGTGTGGGCAACATTATATGCTAACTAGCAGGTAACGAAATTTTGATAGATATGTGAGATTAAATTTGAAAAACTTATAATCGTGAAATCCAAAATCTTTCACTTTTTTCAAAAAATTGTGTTACGAGCTAGTTAGCAAATGTAGTATCTCAGGAGCTAATTATATCAAAACTGAAAGAAAATATGTATGTATTGATCAATTATGATGATGTTTAGGAGCATCAAGCGGAATTGGATTAGAAACAACAAGGGTATTAGCAAAGAGAGGTGTAAATGTAATAATGGGAGTAAGAAATGTGAAAAAAGGGGAGGCTGTGAAAACTACAATTCTTGAAGAAATCCCAAATGCAAAATTACAAGTTATGGAATTAGAGCTCAGCTCAATGTCTTCTGTTAAAGACTTTGCTTCACAATATTTGTCCACCAATCTTCCCTTGAATATTCTCATGCGAGTATTTTTTTTTTTCTTAATTACTTTATCTACATAAGGCTAAATACATATGCCGCCACTTTTTACTACTAAATACATGATGTCATCCTGAATTTTGACTAAATACATCAACACCTTCTTAAAATTGATTTAGAAAATCGAATATCATTTTCAACTTTCAAAAGAACCAGTCACCCTTTTTAACTTGATAAAGATGTACCAGTTTACCTCGACGCCATGTGTTAACTTCTGGTTGGAGAGAAAAAAATCAGAAAAATAATCTTTAAAAAGTCAAACCAACCAGATTCTGACACTTGGCATGGAGGGGGTGGCTAATTGGTTCGAAATTGTCAACTTAAGAGGGGTGGACCTTTTGTAACTTCAGGATGTCATCTGATTTTCTGAGCAAACTTTAAAGATACGTTAATACATTAAATCCATTTATGATAAAAGTGCACCAATTTGTTCAGAATAAATCAGAAAATTGATGGAGTGTGGGATACACATGCCAACCCAAGTCAACTGTTGAGCTTTCTAACCAATACAGGGTGTTTCTTTAAATTTAACAAACATGTTTAAAAGTAAAATTTTAAATTAAAAGTTACTTAATTTAATATTTTTTTAAATTTTTTTTAACTTAGAAAATTTACTTTTTAGTAAAAAGTAAGAAGTAACTAATACTTACTTCTAGAAAATGATTTTTTTTCCAAATCTAGTTTTTGACCAAACAAATTACAATATTGATCATATATTATATTCAACACCCAATACCATTTTTAAAAGTATATATTTTTTAGTCTTTTCAAAATTTAACATCTTATAAGTGACTTAAAATTCAATATTTAGAAACACTTTTGATGACTTAAAAATTATTTTACAGAAACACTTAACTACTTATTTTTTAAAATTTTTTAAAAATTAAAAAAACATTTTTAAATTAGAAGTTACAAGTAATGGGTTTCGAGGAACATGTCCATACTTTACGTTGATATGTGTGCATATAAGTAATTTTATTCAACCATTGGTTTATCTCCATGTGTCACGTCAGCAACAATAGGTTAATGGTACACTTTTGTCATATTAAAGGTTAGGAGGAACAATACACAACTTTTGGTGGCAAGTATAGAAGCAACGGATCTAATTTTTAGCCTTTAACTAACACACTAATCAGTAAATTTCTTATTTATTAATTCAGTTATTTCGCAGTTTATTTAACACACACTGATCAGTAATTTCTTATCTCTTAATTCAGTAATAATGCAGGGGTATATGTTCCAAAAATCATGTTTTCCAAGGACAACATTGAACTTAATTTCGCTATCAATTATTTAGGTATTATATCTTCATCTTTTTGGCAAAGTACAGCTTCTCTTTTGGGCATATTTACTAGCTAGTTTAACTTTCTTACTTGTAATTTTTGCATAATCTAATATTTGACATTTTAGATACGGCAGTCAAACTTGAATTTTATAAATTCAATTTCATAAATTCAAGGGGCACACATATTTATTATCACACATTTATGTTTATTTTTAAGGCTTATAAGATGGTCATATCAAATTAGCAAAATGCAAATCGATAACCTCTATAGATTTTGTAATCAAAAGTCTAACACTCTCCCCTGATTCAAAATCTGTTTATTGCTTTAATGATGTAATCTTCCATCATCGAACTTTGATGATGCACTTTATCATCATCCAATCTTTTAAGCACATGTCTTCAAATATCTTTTTATCCACTTTTTTACGAACATCCAACTCAAACTTTCACTTCGTGAGATGTGATCCTCAAATCTTTCATTTGAACCACTAACACTTCTCCTTGTGCTATCATTAATCTTTATTTCTCATCAACACATTTGGTGACTCATCTCACAACTCCTTAAGATAAATTAAGCTCTGATTACAACTGTTGATTTTTTAGAGACTGAACTCAAACTTGAATTTCATGAGTTTATTGAGCACACATTTATTATCAAAGCAAAGCTTTATGCTTATTTATAATATATCCTAATTATCAAAATACAAATACAAAGCTTAAATTTAATCTAATCTTTGTTTCATAACTATCATCTAAATAAAATAACTAAATCACAAACATACTTTCTACAGATTTTATTATCAAAATTCTAATAGACCTCCACAGCACATATGTTAGACATATTTACTAGTGTGTCACTAAAGGGTTATATGTTTTCATTTCTCTTTAATTTTTTGTATCATTTGTCATTGTTAAATATTAACAGGGTGTAACAAATTTGGTAACAGGTCATTTTGTGTTGACAAATCTTTTGCTGGAGACAATGAAAAACACGGCGGAGAAGAGTAACACAGAAGGCAGAATTATCAACGTATCATCACTATCTCATTATGCTGCCAAATCCATCCCTTTTCATAGGCTCAGCTCATCAAGGTCAAGCCATATTCTGGAATTAAACATGTTGTCTCCACTACCCCCATTGAATTTTTGTCATGGGTCAAACACTTAGAATAGAGAAATAAATAGAAAAATTAAACTGAATTTTTAAAAAATTACTAACTGAAAATTCTTACATGTGGGAGACAAGTAAGGGTCACGGATATTGGGGACGGTAGATTTATTTCCCCATATTCTTACTATGGAATTTTATGCAACATCTTACTTTTTAAGTGGGGTTGTTCTCATATAAACAACACTTCTCAATATTTAAGTTTTGAAAACACTTTTTCTCTCCTATCAAACTTGAACTTTCTTAAAATAAATTTGTTTTTATACCGTTCATCTTTTCAATACATGCTTTTTAAAATATTTTATTTGTTTTGTTTTTATCTTTGAAACAAGATTTATATTCATATATGTGCAACTAAATACTTTTCCAAACATTTATATCTCGTTATACAATAAGTACACATTAAATTAATGTAAGGCACAAATTGAGCAAGATATGTGCTATGTACTTAGTATCTCGACAGTATAAAAGCGGTATAATGCACATCATGTGCTTTATACACCTTTATACCTTTCTTGCGATTTACGTCGCGAACATACTTTGGATATGGTATAATAACGGAATAAAAGTGATATAAAGAGCACATCGCAAGCTTCATGCCCCATCGTACCTTTCTTGCGAGCATTTCATGCAGCTTATTTCACGCGCTTCATACCATGACGGTATAAAGCGCAAGTCCCCTTTGCATTCATGTACTTTCGTGTCTATATATATGTGACATGGTGAGGTATAATATCAGTATAATGTGTGCATCACACACTTTATACCCTTATTGTGTGCATTTTTCATCTAGCATAAAAGCAGTAAAATATAAAGCGCAAATCCTCGCAACGTGCGTGCGCTTTATTCACCTTTATATCAATATGTATCTTGTTTTAAATGAAAAAACAAATAAACTTAAAAAAATACATATAAATTTTTTGACAATTGAGATATGATTGATAAGATAGCAAAAAAAAAGATAAAAATGTAGGAGGGAAACAAAAGAAAGGAAAAGGAGGAGAAAATGGGAAAATAAAAATTCAAAATCTATAATGTTGAAGGCTCAAGCAATTTGAGATTTATAACACACCCTCTCACGTCCATCTGAAACGTGAAGCAAATAGTAACTGTTGACTCAACATCATAACCAGATTCTGGTATAATGAATCATGACTTAACTCATCTCATAAAGTATCTCAAAGTTGATGCTTGTCTCAGTCCGGTGTTTTAAAAGGCGCTAGGCACTAGTCGGGCGGCAAGAGCCTCCGGGGGCCAAGGCGGTGATTAATTGATGATTAATCGAGACTTAGGCAGGAATTAGGAAGATTAGTTTTTTAAAATATATAATATTTATTAATGAATTAAATAATAAATTTAGTTAGCATATAAAATTTTTATATAATAATATTAAAAATTCATAATTCTAGGTTTTGACGATAATTTTTTAGACTTTGGTGGCATTTTCTAGTCTTTGGTAACACTTTTTCCTGTTTTTGGCGATGCTTTTCTAACTTTTGGCAACACTTTCCTCCTTGACCGCCCGATTATATAAGATCGGGGCGGTGTTCCAAAAATCCCCGCCTAAGCGGCCTCCTTGACCGCCTTTTAAAACAGTATGTCTCACATATATACAAAGCAATTATGTTCAAGCCTCGAGTAGTATAGGAAATCTGAAAATTACAAGTGTTATAGCTTGTTGTTCTCATTTAATTTGTCACTAAAACAAGTTGTTAACTCTAAGTTTGAACTTAGAAAAACTTGTTACCTGTTTCTTTCATTAATTTGGCAAATAAAAATGTGAATATTCGCATAAAGTATCTTACTAATTAAGGTGATGATAATAAATTTACAGTTACATGGCGTATCCAGTATCAAAGCTAGCTACCGTATTACATGCTAAACAACTTGCCAAATTGTTCAAGGTACACGTATTTACATTTCATTGTTTACATATTTTATACCTTTTTAAAAAAAGTTTAGGGGTAGGATTTGTATCTTTAGCCATTTGTTAATTATGATAGCCATTTGTCTTGTATATTTTTCCATCAATCGGAACTCGAACAACGGTTTCGAACCCAGGTGGGGTGTTACAATAATTTATTTCTATCATTTTTCATTTTTTATATATATTAAGTCCGTAATGTATATCCAGTTAATATAACTTATTCAATTTAAATAATATATAGGACGAAAAGATTGACATTACAGCTAATTCAGTCGATCCGGGATTAGTTTATACTAATGTTCTTCGTCATACTTGTTTTTGGAAAGGTAAGATTATGAACTTGGCATTGAATATTTCAATTTTTTTTTTTTTTTTTTTGTGCTGATTGTACTATTTAAAATGAAGAATAAAATTTTCATTGTGCAGTCATTTTCTGCTTGGCCAATAAATTGCTGTTAAAAAATGTGCAACAGGTATGCTTATAGCTAGTTTCTAACACATCATGTACAATTTTTAGGAGGGAAATAATTATTAGAATAATATCATTCAAAATAATTGCAGGGAGCAGCAACAACATGTTACGTGGCATTGCACCCACAAAATAAGGGAACAAATGGCCAATATTTTGCAAATTGCAACATTAAAGAAGCATCTTCTCATGCTAATGATGAAGTATTGGCTAAAAAATTGTGGGATTTTAGCCTGAATTTGTGTGGTTAACCGTTAATGTA
>CATIWQ010528798.1:0-11445 GCA_949673415.1 Euphorbia schlechtendalii
CATTTATGATCATCAATCAATGGATACTCTACTCATACTATAGCACAAGGTATAAATGCAGTAGATTATTACCTTTATAATGTGACACTACATGAACCAATGCCTTTAGAACTAGGGCACATCAACAATTCCAACAGCATCTTCATTGGAGATTCATTAATATCATGGAAATCTAAGAAACAAAACATAGTCTCCAGGAGTTCTTCAGAAGCAGAATACCGAGCCATGGCAGCAACAATTGCAGAAATTCAGTGGTTGGTGTATTTGTTAAGAGACTTTAACATTACAGAAGCCGCCCCTACCTTGTTATTCTGTGATAATACATCCACTATTCACATTGCCAGCAATAAAGTTTTCCATGAACGCACGAAACATCTTGACATTGATTGTCACTTTGTAAGGGCCAAAGTTCAGGATAAAACCATTCATCTAATGTTAGTATCTTCGAAAAATCAAGTTGCTGATGTATTAATTAAGGCTCTTCACTCTCTAGACTTCTCAAGACAAGTTGAAAGACTCAAGCTAATCACTATTCAGCAGTGATGAGCTTGCGGGGGGATGTTGAACATATGGTTGACTGTTAGTTTTTAAGTTGATTGTTGGTTGTTAAGTTAGTTAAAGTAACTACTTGTAATTACTTAATTAATTTAATTAGAAGCTGCTCTCCTATAAAAGTAGTTATGCAGCTAATTTATATTCTGTTCCTTAAAAACCATTTTAAGAGTTTCTTAATAAAATTATGTTCTCTCTCTCTCTCTCTCTCTCTCTCTCTCTCTCTCTCTCTCTCTCTCTCTCTCTCTCTCTCTCGTTGTTGGCTATGTTCATTAAGTTTATAGACCTACTATCTAAGTAAGAGCATTATCAGTTGCATTATTAGTTGTTGTATGTCTTCAAGCTGGGGTAGAGTGATCCCTTAGAAAATCCGACAAAGCTTCGATAGCACTAGCCTCCAAGTGTAGGACTGCCTCTATGAATAGTACACACGAACCCCACCGACCAAAACCTCCACGTAGAATAAAAACTCGTTAGTTATTAAGTGGTTGCTGGACCACTCGTAGACTAACTTGAAAATGAATTGAGGTGCCCTTTCTAAAATTAGAGTAGGCTCCTCAAGAATTCTCTCAAACTACTCCAAAGAAAAACTGCGAGAGGACCTCTAAATACTTTGCAATTAGAGAAAGATGTATGGTCATCCTAGAGATTTTTGAGGCTCTGAGCGAAAAAAAATGTAGACCCTTATAATGTAAAAATGTGTTAAAATACTTCCAGTAGCAAATTTAATTTCTGAAATAAATAATAAAAAAATCATTAAACTTTGATATATACATAAATTATAATATTATAATTTAAATATTGACTTTATCTGATTATCGTGTGAAATAATTCAATCAAATCCTAGCAAGAAATTTTGTTTAAACTTTCTTTCTAAGTTTTAGATATTTTTTTAAAAAAACATTGGTTTGGTAACATCGAGAAAAAGAAAGAAAAATAATGTATATTCGAAAGATATAAGAATATAATATGATTTCAAAATCTATAAAATATATATTGGTACAATTAAACTATGATTTTTTTAAAAACAAAATACTTACTAAATTCTAATATTCAATACGTGAGGCTAACTTTTTTTATAAAAATTAAAGTTAAAAATTGTAACGAAAATTAAATACTAAAATTCAGTATGACAAAAAATGGCAGAGATAATAGTTATAAAAGACCATTTATTCTTTAAGATAATATAATAAAATTGATCATTATAATAACTTATAAAAAAAACTATTAATTTAATTTCAATTAACAATTATATGTTAATATTCTTTAAATAATAAATTAGATTATGTTGAATCTAATTTAATGATACTTGACAGGGTCTTAAGTAGTTTTAGAATTACGAACTAGAAAAGCTTGCAAAATTAAATAGAAACTAACAAGATTTTTAAATTAAGTTATTAGTAAGAGTTTAGTTTAGGGAAACTAGCTCTTCTTGCCAACCTATACTTGAATAAAAAGAAATAATTTGGCAACTTAGCAACAGAGTTCAGTATGAACTAACTCAGCTTTAGCTATTTATTTTATATGCTTTGCTAAGTAACATAACATTGTTTGCTTTTAACTCTTTCTGTGAGGATTATTCTTTTTGGTATCTTATTAGCAGAAATTAATGATGTCGTATCAAAAAGATTCCGCAATAAAAGGGAAGGGTTGCAGTACGATTGTTAAGATTTCAGTACCACACTCCAAAGTCAAGAAACAGTTTTCTAGCGCATCCCCATTTCAACCTGTGCACATCTGCAAATGTCAGAAACTTCAAGGAATGAAGTAAAGACACGTGAAAAGATGCAACACCTCTCTCATAACAGTTTTTTATCAGATTCAAACAGCTTGAAGGCCTTGTCTCTAAATGAATTAACCATATCTCTAAACAATTATATATGTATTAGACAACGATGGAATTTCTGTCCCAAATGGATAGAAGAGATCTCAAAACGGCTAGAAGAATTAGAATCAAGACAAGAGTTCAAGACCAACGATCACTTCAAGTTTTTATGTATAAAAGGAGATTGAAACATCCTCTATTCACATCATCTCGGCATTCGAAATTCATCAAGCGATCTAAGTAAATAAATAGTTTTATTTTGTTTGTAATAGAGAGAGAAATAGACTTAGACTAAGCTAAGTTCTTCATTTGTAAAGGGATTAACAAGTTATAAGTTGAATCTTTGTAATGAAATTATTTAGCAAATCTTAAGAGATAGCAGATTTGAGAAGGGTACTCAAATCTATTAGAGGGTAATAACTTGGAAGTTAGTTGTTGTAAATACTCGTTGTCAAAGGCTTCTCCGTCTAGTAAAAGGAGTTCTCACTAGTAAATTTAAGCTCAGCGAAGGAATCTGGGGACCGAATATAGGTTGAGACCGAACCAATATAAATCGATGTGTAAAGTTCTTTAACTCGGCTTTTATTTTTAAATCAGTACATATATCACTCAACATCAATCATATTAGTATTTGCTATATTCATCTAAGTGTTTATTTGTTCTCTTATTTATTTACTCAGTTTATTAGCTATTTTTGCTGAGTAAAATTTACATAGCTATTGCCTGTATAAATTGAACTCAGCTTGAGCTGACCCTTTCTGTGTTTTGGGCACTTAACTAACCTGTTTCGCATCATTCATCTACATTTATTGCAAATTCAACAGTTAAATCAAAGTTTTTATGTTATCATTTTTAACCAAGTGAAAGTCATTCACCCCCTCTAACTGATTATTCCGAGCCAACAAGAGCAACAAGTGGTATCAAAGCAAGTACTTAGCTTAAGATTTCACAATCTTGAGTTAAAGAATATATGACTTATAATAATCCATCGTATGTAGCCGGTAATGGACAGACTGCACTCCTTAAAGAATGAATGTCTGTAACTAGACATCCACTCTTAGATGGCCAACATTATACTTTTTAGAAGAACAAAATGAAATTTTTTATTCAATCTTAGAGCATGCTTGCATGATTAGCCATTTATTATGGTATCAAAAGAGTTCCTATTGTACCTAAAGATAATAATAATGTTGATCTGCATCTTCTTTAGGAGAATGCAATAGTAATTAACTACTTACACTATGCGCTAGACTTATCTGAGTTTAACAGGGTAGCAGGTTGCAATACATCATAAGAAATCTAGCAAAACCTAGAGGTAAGTTATGAAGGTACTAACAAGGTTAAGGAGACCATGATGACCGGAGAATATGAAGTATTATAGATGGATTCCAGTGAAGGAGTACAAAGCTTAATACTCTGTTCGTGAACATCATCAACGAGCTAAAAAGACATAGAAAGAACTTCACTTTGGAAGAGATGGTCAAGAAGATTTCTAGAAGTCTCACTAAAGATATCAAATGCTTTGGTTGTGATGAAAAAAGTCATATCCAATCAAGTTATCCTAAAAATATATAAGAAGGATAAATTCAAGAAGAAGTATGGCAAGAAGAATGAAGATTTCGCAACTACATAGAGCGACTCTAAAAATTCATCATCAAATGAGGAACCACAAATTTTGTAAACCACTGTTTAATGGAAATTGGAGATAAAGATGATAAATGCTTAGTATCAGGCGATAATGTCAGCAATTCCGCTACTGACCAAAATACCGAGAAAAACAAAGGGAAAAACACTCAATTTGAGGTATGTTCTAAACTTCCAGTGTCTATGGATGAATTCTCTAATATTCTCTTTGATGTGATGAAGTTGACCCACAAGTCAGATAAGAATATTAAAGAGCTAGTGAGGAGATGTGAAGATTTGGAAGACATTGTTTCTTCCTTATCTCGTGATATCCATTTTCTTCAAAAAAAACTCTAAGTATCATGAGAGTATAACAATAAAATCACTGAGCAATTAGCTGAGTTAACTATTGAAGTAAAAATTTTGATAGAAATACGGGAACCTCCTTAATGGAGCTAAGTTTATCATTTAGAATTTTATTTGCATTTTATTAATTTATATGATATAGCATTAAATTGTTGTAAATTGTTATTTATAAAAATATAGTATATAAAAATATAGTATGATGTATAACAATTTAATTATTAAATTAATAAATTTGATGATATTACATTTCAAAGTATTTTTTTAAAAAATATTAAAATTTTTATGTAGTTAAATAATATTTAATATTTTTAAATCATTTATTTAGAAATATGGATTTTGAAGAGGTTGCGTTTTCGAACCCAAGATTTTTCACTATTGCTTTGAGAGGTGTATCAATGAATAAATTTTATTTCTTTATATATCGTGTTTAAATTATATTATATAAAATAAATTTATAAATTTGTAGTTTTATATACTATAAATCAAATTTGTAAACCTTTTTATCTAATTTACAAATAATGGTTTATTCCAAAATAGATTTAATTTGTTTCAAAAATATTAAAGATTTATTCTTTCATCAAATTATATTGTTTATCATTTGTGTTTACTTTTACTTAAATAAAGACTTTTGAAATATAAATTATTAACATTATATATTGTTACTTGTTGGTGTAAGCTACCTTATATCACATGTTTTGATAAAAAAAAAATTATATTACATGTTTAATATCAAATTATTAAAAATATTAGCATTATAACATATTTTATGAAAATCCAATTCGATCACTGATTAAATCCGGTTGATTCTTAAATCTATGACTTACGCCCTTCATTAGTTTGATGACCGATCTGGGACTGAGAACCATGCATAAAACACAATCATCTTATATAACAAAGAAGTCTTTTTATTGATAACTATAAACAAAACGATTTGTTCAAAATAACTAATAAAGATGTATCACCTTAATTGCCTTTTTGAATTTGTTCAACTTAAATGAGTTAAATTTATAACTTAAAACAATAAAATTTAATGACTTATTTTATTAATTAAAAAAGGGGCCCTTATTTATAATTTCGTCTAGGACCCCCAAAATATTAGGACCAACTCTGCATTATACCCACTTTGTGAATGTATCACTTGGAATACGTTTTGCTGGTTCTTATACAAATGTTTAAAACAGTGTCACATATTATATGTAAAACATGCAAAGAATGTCAAATTGAAGATGTCATATTTCATTTTATTTGTTAACACCATGAGACCAGTGTTGGCACTGGACAAGGTGCGACCGCTCATGGCCCATAACTGTAAGGGTCCAAAATTTTAATTTTTAAAAAATTTTAATATATCTTTTATTTTTCAATATTCGAATTTATTTTCTAAGAGCAAAATCATGGGAGCTTAGACATATATATTTATATGTGATGTAAAATATTTATTTTATTCTTCAATTAAATAGTGGAACCGGGTAGTTCTCTTCAGGCCATCTTCGGCCTGTTCTATATATATGCACACGTTCTTCAATTATTCATTTCATTAATTGATCTCTAAATTATTTAAATCCAAATTATTAATACTAATAAATGCTCCAAACTAGTAGCATTTTCTTTTTGTCTTTTATAAGAAAAATAATGCAAATCAATATTACTGGTGTTCAACTGAGAACAAATCTTAATTTTTTGTAATGGCTTCTGTTTCATTTGTCAGGAAGAGCACATAAATGTTGAATTCATTTTTTATTTGATTGCATAATTAAAGTGAATCACGCATTTGTTCCTAACAACAAAACAACAACACATATAGCGCTACTTCTAAACAAAAAAATAAAGATTATTAAAATGTTAATTGTGAAATTATTAAGAATCAATGTCATTACGGTTCTAATTAATTAATTGCTAACTAATCATTTTTAGTTTTATTCAATAGGCAAAGGCCGTGTTCTCTTCAATTTATGAAAGCTGAACTGAATTAAACTTAATTGAATTGAACTTAACTTAACTTAACTTAACTTAACTTAATTCAACTGAACTGAATCGAACTATAATTAACTGAATTTATTTTAGTGTAAATTTATAACTACGCAAAGCTGAACTTAACTTAATTTAATTTAACTTAACTTAACTTAATTGAATTGTAGTTAAATTATTGAAACGATTTGCTGGCTTAATGTTAATTAATTATTAGTATCCTTTCCTTTTGTTCTAATATGTAAATTGACAATCAAGTTGAATATATAGAAAGAGATTTTTGTTCAACTTCCAATAAATTGATTTGCGAAATGTAAAACAGTAAAGAAAATGAAATCTAATAGAAAAAAATAGTCATCTATATAAATTTCCCTATATGTATTGTATTAGAAGTCGATAATACAAATAGCATAATTTGTGTAAATAATAATTTTTTGAAAGTTTAAATAATGTTTCTTTTTATAATTTTGGAGAGAATGTGAAGGCTAATTATTTGAAAGGCTAACTCGCAACTGTAATGATGATTGGACATGATAACCAAATAAGGTGGGGTTTGTTAGTTAATTCAAATTTAAAGCAGCATTATCAATCGAATCTAAATAATTGAAATCAAATTAATTAACCTAATAATATGATCTTATAAAATTAAAATAAGAGCAATAAGATCTCGGACGTTAATTATTTTATTAACTGATTAATATATGTGCATATGCAGGTAACTTCGTAATGATATTGATCCAGTCCTTGATATTCAGGTTACTTTTTGAATATAATATTCTCCCCTTATATTTAGACAATTTTAGCATCCTATCTATCTTCCTTTTATAAATTAATTTATTTATCTTGTAACAATCAATAAATTTTGCTAATTACTTTGGAGAAATCAAGAAGACATCCCTTTTTTTAGAGTAAAAACCAAAGTTGGAGCACAAGAGAGCGAGCATCCCAAGTAGGTCGATACACTCAAAAAACTAGCACCGACCTTGGCAAAACTCTTATTAAAATAAATAATCCTTAAAGTAAGGATTCAATGGGAAATACAAATAAACAAACCTTCCATTAATGTGGAACAAGAAGGTGTGAGTCTTAGGTTCGAGTCAAAAGTTTCTTTAAAAATAAAATGTCATATTTAATAAAAAAATGTACGAAGCTGATAGGCTAAACATGTTAAAGATTAAGAGTGAGAAATAGAAACAAAATTCCGTAAAAAGAACCAAGAATTTATGGAATGGCCTAAAAAAATGTAAGTTAGTGAGAATGAATGTAACATATGTCGACATGTTCTTATTATTTGCCTATAAATATAGCTTGTTGTAACCTTTACATAATGAAAATGAATGGGAAGAATCACATAATACTTTCTATTTGTATTTCTTATTCTTTATTTGTCATGGAATGCATATTCTTGTTTATAAAATCATATTATTTCTAACACGTTATCAGCATAAATTGCTCTTTCGGTTAATACAAACAAAATATAATTCAGTTGATTTAATAAATATTGTGGTGATGGGAAATATGAAGATTTATGGAGTCTGATCAATGGGGAAGTAATCTATTTTATTTTCAATTTTTATTTTCATTTTATAAATGTAGATCTAATTTTCCAAATCTTATTGGAATATTATATTGATAGAATTGATGCATATGAGGAATGATGCTTCTTTCTACGAGGGTTAGTTTACTTCTCTTGTTGACTCACTAAAACGTTTGGTGAATGTTATTAGTTTTTTTCGTGTGTTTTTTTTATTAAATTTGGTTAATATTGTCAAATTTTCATTGAAATTGTAATAGTCAATTGTTGAAGATCAAGTAGATCTTTGAAATAATTTAGAGGAAATATATTACAATATGCTAGAAATTTTCACCCGAAGTGGAAGAATAAATTTGATGGATAATAAAATTGATGAATAATTTTCACCCGAAGTAAAAAAGTAAAATTGATGAACATTAACCACTCCAAGTGAAAAATCATATTGATGGTAATAATAATCACTAGAAGTGGAAAATCAATGGAAATGATCTTTTATCGATACTGATTAACATCAACGATGATTAAGCTAATTTACATATGGTAAATATGTCAATTATTATACTTTAAAAAAGAGTGAAAAATGTTATCACGATATCAGGCTACACAAAAAATAGATTAATGCTCAGGAAGAGTCAAAACTAATGTACCAAGTTGAATAATCTAAAAGAGCCAATATTAATGTTCTAAAGAGGACAAAGATCATTACAAATAATGCATTATTTTACTCAAATTCTCAAAGAATTTAATCAAATCCTATTGAATATTCATAAAAATGAATATTATATTTCAAATGCAAGTAGAGACATTAAAGAATCTGAATATTATAAAAACATTTTAGGCCAATTCTATAAATCGAAAGTTTATAGATTTAGATACTTATAATTTGACATAATCGGCTTGTCATTCTAGTTTGATAATGATGGGAGAGATTGTACAATCTTACATGGGCATCTATTAGAAAACACAAGTTTCTTGATGTTGCTTGTTTGCATGAAAAATAAAATCATAAAACCTTCCGGAAGTAGGTTAAACTGAATCCCCTATCATTTTCACAAAGCATATAATATGATATGTGTGGACCAATTCATCCACAATATAAGCCATTTAGTTATTTTCTAAAAAAGTACAATCACTTGAAATTGATATTTTACATTTGTGTTTTAATATCTATAGGGATCAAAGTTTAACATAATGCATCATATGTTTATACTTAAAATGGTTTGGTAGAATAAATCTTCATAATTTGTGTGAAATATGCAATTGTATAAAATAATTTTTATTTTAAGACCAACAAACTATTAAAATTATTTCCCCTGCAATTAGCTATTGGTCATGAGCCCAACTTTTCTCATCTAAATTTTTTTCGGTTATGATATATATGTGCCTATAAGTTTATCACAACGGACCAAAATGGGCCATCGAAGGAGATCAAAAATTTATATTTGATATGAATCTCTATCAACAAAGTATCTTTGAGTCTTTAAAATATAATATGTTACTAAAATATTTACATCGTTAATTAGATAGAAGCGTTTCCCAAAATTAGGGGGAGAAAGTAAAAAAATCAATTTTGGAAAAGTCAATTAATACTATACTTCATCATTAATAAATATTGAAATTTTTGAAGATTAAATTAGCAATAACGCTATATAAATATAACACACATGAAGCGTGGAGGACCAATTAGTTTACATGATAGAAATCCTAAGAATTTGTCCACGATAAAGATAATGTTGTTGAGGATAAATGTACTAATATAAATATACTTCATGTAGAAGTACTAGCACCTAAAGTTCAAAAATTGAAGAAGTTGAAAATAGTAATTCAAATAAATTATATTAGTACACTAAAAGAATAAACAGAGATAAAATGGTTATAAACCATATTTTTGCATGTTGTAATGAATACTGGAAATGAGAATGTGGATTATGAACCACAACCAAATGAAAGATATCAAACCCGAAGTGATTGGTAAAAATAGAAAGATGCAATTTAAGAATGATTAAATTCTTTTCAGAATGAAAAGTTTTAGATTTGAAGTTTGAATGCGACAAGATATAAATTTGTGTGGTACACATGGATTCTAATAATAAGAGAAATAAAAGTGAAAAATATTGTGATATATTGAGCGAGAATTCTCACATTTTTCTCAAAATCCCAATATTTTTTTATGATGAGATATACTCACTTGTAATGCAATATTATATTTAATATCTTATAAGTTAGATAGTGCAAGAATATTTGTATATGCACTTAGTATATGTTTTTGTAGCTTATCGATATGGTTCACTTAATACTGAAATTTAAATGAAAATCCTTGAAAGATTAATATTTTCGGAAAAGTATGACAAACAATACCTTCATTTAAGGCCAAATGCATCAAGACCCCCCTGAAGTTGGCTCAGAAAACCCGATGCCATCCTCAACTTTCAAAAGGACCATTTACCCCCCTCAACTTGGGAAAAAGGACCAGTTACCCCCCTTAACTTGGCAAAAATGCACTAGTTTGCCCCTTCAATGCCACGCGTCAACTTTTGGTTAAAGAGAGAAAAATCAGAAAAATGACATCTTTAAAAAGTAAAACCAACCAGATTCTGACACGTGGCATTGAGGGGGCTAACTGGTGCATTTTTACCAAGTTAAGGGGGGCAACCGGTCCTTTTTGCCAAGTTGAGAGGGGTAACTGGTCCTTTTGAAAGTTGAGGGTGGCATCGGGTTTTTGAGCCAACTTCAGGAAGGTCTTGATGTATTAAATCTTCATTTAATAATGTTGTAAGGATCTATGTATGGATATAATCATTTTGGACATATGTGGTAAATAGATTGCCAAAGAAGATTCGATGATAATTTATGAAGATAATGTTGTCATTATTGCTCATTTGAACGATATACCTTGACCACTATATATTTGAGGAAAAGTATAATTGTACATGAATATTGTACTCTTTTTCTTCGCTAAGTTTTTGTTTCATCGGGTTTTCCTTAGCAAGGTTTTAACGAGGCAAAATCATAATGCATAGACATATTCTTATGAATAGGGGAAGTAAACATTGTATTCTTTTTCTTTTAACCAAAGATTTTGTCCCACAGGATTTTTCTTGGTAAGGTTTTAACAAGGCAATATCTCGTTCGCGAAAATGAACATCGAATGGGGAGTGTTAGAAATATATGTTATTGGTGTGTTACATATATATATTTTCACATCGATGTCCATCAAATACTATCAAGTAACTCTACTCCTATTCATTTGTATTAATTCATGTAACATATATCCTTACATGTTCTTATCATTTGCCTATAAATATAGGCTTGTTTTAACCTTTAAATAATGAAAATGAATGGGAAGAATCACATAATTTTATTTTTTATTTGTCATGGAATGTATATTCTTGTTTATAGAATTATATCATTTCTAACATAAAAGACTCATTTTATAACCACGCCAATAATCAAATTATAGTGATAATATCACCTAGTTATCATTATCCTCGAACGAATATAATTTTTCTTTAACTAACATTAATATCCTCGCCCTAGCTGGGATAACTGAAGTAAGGTTAAATCCTAATCTATCTAT
>CATIWQ010528810.1:0-14385 GCA_949673415.1 Euphorbia schlechtendalii
ATAAGACATGTGCTCCTATATAAGGGTAGAAAGGAAAAAACACCATAACACATTATCAAAGTGGGAGAGGAACAAGTCCTCGAGATAATGTTTTTTTTAGCGACCATGAGATGAGAAATTTATACAATGTACAAGGATCTCAACTTTTCTAATGTGAGACTCGGTCCATTATAGTATTATTGGACCTTACCCTCAATACTATTGAGTTATCTTATGAAATAATGACTGGTAAGGGAGATTTGATCAATCATTAAGAGATTATGATTAAATTCGATCTGTGAGAGATTGGATGGTGGACCGAACTAGTTTTGTACGAAATGAATAACTTAATAGGAAGATTTGACCAATTAACATTCATTAGAGGTCTATTGGTTCACTGGCATGCCTATGTTATATTCGTGATAAGATAGTGAATTACAGATTAAGACTAGCGAGAACCCAAAAGATGTGGAAGTGGGTGATTGTTGATCAATATAGGGTAAAGCATACGCGATATATATCAATGTGATATTTTATTTACTATATATTAACTTATATAGTTGAGTACCAATCAAAATGGTGTTGGCATACCCTAACGGGTGCAAGATATTTTCTAAATACTAAATGTTAATTTATTTGGTTAAATACCACACAGGATAGTCTTGGCAGACCCTAACGGGTACAAGACAAAGTAATCCTGATAGTATGTAGGTCGCTCGATTTCATGACATAAAGAATATTTGATAATCTTGTATTGAATGTGATCCATCAAGTGCAAGTAGGAGATGTTGGAAATACTCGCTAGTGAGCAGGTCAATCAAGTTAATGGACCCGATCCAATTTGGTTAATTGGATTAAATTAGAAAAAATAAGTTAAGGGCTTATTTGTATTTGTGTTTTCCCTATGTAACTAAAGTACATTTTTTCCATTTTCATTCTCTATAAATAGATAAAAAAAATAAATGAAAAACAGAATTGATGAATTTTTATTTTCTCTCCATCCTTTACTTCCTCCCAGGACTCCTACGATGGAAAATCATTTTATCGATCTTCATTGTTGTCAAAATCGTGAACAATAATTCTTCAATGATGCATCATGGGACAATTCCGATTCGACATATAAATCATCGTATCTTCCATCCGTTCTTGTTTGACAGAATAATTTCAAATAAAGAAAACAAATTTTATATTCAATAATATGCATAATTTCATAATACAATTATTGTTGTAATATATAAAGCATAAAATAAAAAAATGAAAGGTAAAAACTGAGATATGATTTTACAGATAACGCCATTGTTTAAAGATTAATATATAATAACGAAATTTATTTTAAAATTAAAATATCTAATGGTGTCAAATTTATATCAAATTATAACATAAAAATCCATATGAAATCATAACATATTTATTTTTATTTTGTAGAATATCAACAAACTTTCAAAAGTTGATCTCCAACAACAACAACAATAATAACAATAACGATAACGATAACGATAACGATAACGATAATAATAATAATAATAATAATAATAATAATACAAAATATTGCGTAGTAATTGCCACAAGGCAACAAGCAAGCAAGTGATCAGAATATCTAAGTTTTGGATTATTGAAATCTTCCTAGTTTCGACTTCATCCTAATTTAAAATATTTCTGATTTGTCCTCACTTATCCGTTACTCAGTTGAATATCATGCATATAATATAAATGTAAGTATATTTCTTGAGAACTGAAAATTTTAAGCTAAAATATAAGATCTAACATTGAAAATTTAATCCATGTTTGATTTTATCAAATATAAATAAATAACTATAAATATATGTCAGGGTATATATAAGATGAGGGAACCTTGGCATTGTTTAACAACAAAAACATTTGCTTAAATAATTTTTTAAAACAAAAATTTACCTAATCTCGTGTGCAAATTAAAAACAATGAAAATTCCACAATTATTCTCCATATAACTTGAACTTATAAATTTTTCACTCTATTGAAATCATTGTTTTAGTTTAGGTACTGAAAATGTAATATGACTTAGTAGCTGTTAGAGTTTGTTAAGGATTAAATAAGGTATTTTACCTTAAGTTTGTTAGATTAGTTAGACGGTATAAAAGGAGACTTAGGTCATCTTTTTCACAACTGACTAATCATATTTACTGTAAAATTCTCTCTATTGTAATCTCTTGTAACCCCTCTCAATCAATAAAATCGATCGTTCTTGATCTTCATCTTTCTCTCTTCAATTTTGCTTTCGATTCAACTATTAACACTCACCATATATGTGAGATATAAATGTTATATATTTTTCAACTGGAAATATCTAATAAATTCGATTAAAGTAAATGACAACTCTAATAAGTATATATTTAATCTTAGCCACTTACCAAAATTATTTTAATTAATTTATCTTTGATCCGAACCATTTTATGTCTTTTTTATAAGCTTAGACTAGCTAATCTCTATCTCCTAATTTTCGAGTAATCTTAGTGGAAATATCTTAATGCATAATATATTTACCAATATTTGAGTTATCACCTGAGTAATTTTTGTTAAGAAAATAGACAACTAGTACATGTATAAAAGACAAAGTTTGATTATAGAATGACACATGGGAACTAACCCAATTAATCTAGTGTTTACAAATCATTAACAATTTTTTGAAGAAGAAATTTCAATCACATCGTAGAGCTGCGTGTGAAATGTAGTACTATTTTAGTAATCTCAAAATCAAAGAATATAATTAATGCAACTTATCAATTTGTTAAATTTGTGAAGGATGTCTGTCAGGTTCTTTTAAAAACTTGAACCAACTTCAAAATTTGAATCTACTTTTTTTTAGGTTTATATTTTTAATATATATCATTTTAGATTTTTCATCAAAATCAATAAGACATTTAATGCACTATAAAATGATTATTCTATCCCTTTTACTTTATAATAAAATTCTCTCTCTTCTTAATTACCAACTTATAAATTAATCTACACTTAATCTCTTTCCTAATTAATGCAAGGTTATATTAGGAAAATCTTCTTAAAAAATGCATTGATATTTTAAAATGACAAGTATTAGGAACCAAAATAAAAAATCTAAAACGATAAATATTAGGAACCGGAGGGAGTATAAGCGAACAAAACTTTGTATAATATTGGTTATAAGATAAATAGAAGTTTCATTTGTTTATTTATTGGAAAAGAAATTTTCAATGCTGGAAGTATAAAAAATGTTCAAGTGCGTTCAAAATAACCAATTTGACTCTTTGATAGGACAAACATGTTTTGCTACCCAACAAAAGTAGGAGGATTATTATTTTATTTGCCATATTTTCTCATTAAATTTAGGTTTTACAAATTTTTAATTTTATAAAACTCAATAATAAAATTGTTTTTCTTTCTTTTACATGAAAAGGGGATCGCATATTTTCCTTTTATCTTTTTTCATGTTAACTTTGTCAATCTTTATAGCTACTTTCGCTCTCTTATTTACTTTGAATTTTGCAACTTCAAACGTCTATATCTCACAAACTGTTGATTTTTTCGAATCAACGCTTTCAAATAATTTGTTCGTCTTAACTTTAAACTTAAAATGAAATACTCTTTAATTTTTTCGAAAAATAAAATAATGTTTTGCAATCTTATACAGTGTATAATTTTGGTATAATGCATTTTTACTGTTTTTTCAAGAAGACATTAAACATGGTATAAAGTTGTTTAATGAATTTATATAGATTTTTTTCTCCTTAATGTTCATAACAGTATTGATTTCCCATTAATTTATGGCATGAAGACCTTAAGCCTAATATGAAAGCTCTTATACATGGTATAATAGTGGTTATGTTTACAACGAAACTCACTTTCTAGTAAAAAAAATAATTTATCGTATTCTTATACATAGTATAATAGTTGTATAATACCCGTTTTTGCTGTTTTTTCATGAGGGCATTGTATATGATATAAGAGTGGTATAATGTATTTTATATAGTCTTTTTTAAAATACATTATACCACACTTATACATTGTATAAAACTTTCATGAAAAATTATTATTTTTATTATACAACTATTATACTATATATAAGATTGCGATAAATTTTGTATTTTTTTGAAAAATTTAAACTGTATGTCATTTTAAAGATAAAATTGAGAGGAACAATATATTTCAAAACGTCGATTAAAAAAAATTAACGATTTGTGAAATATTGAGGTTTGAAATTGCGAATTTCAAATTAAAAATAAGAGAGAAAATAGTTACAAGAAAAAAAGAATCTAATAAAATGATAAAAAGAATATTAATTCCTCATTGTAAAAACAATAAAATCTAACTTTTTTAGGTATATGGTTAAATTACACAAAATAATAATAAAACCAAATGCACCGGTATCCTGAACTTGTCCCTAAACGTTTTATTTGCATAATGTATTTTTAAAAAAATTTCAAATAATTAACTCCTAAACTTACAAAAAATGCATTAATTTGCCCCTAAAATTTGTTAGTAATTAGTTAGTTAGTTCTATCTAAGTTTTCACCAAATCAATAAAACATTTATTATGCTACTAATATGACTAATTTATCTCTTTTATTTTGTAATAAAATTATCTTTATTCATAATTACCAACTTATAACTTTATTTATATTTAATCCCTATCATAATTAATTGCATGGTAAATTATGAATTTCTTTTAAGTTGGATTGATATTATAAATTGACAAAAATGAATCAAAATAAAAAGTCTACCTATACTAGTTTTTGGGTAAGCAATAGCAAATGACAACTACACCAAAAAATTAATAACAATTACCTCAAATGGACTCGCTATGTAGATTGAGTTTTGATTTGTACCATAAACTTGTTCAAGGATCAGCCTATGTCCACTCTTTCAAAAAAATTTATTAATATATTTATATATTATATTTAATAATTATTCTAATTTTATATTTTAATTATTTTCTATAAAAAGAATATTTAAAAAAACATAGTTTTATATAAGAATTAGACGTGTTCTCACATAATTTAATTTTAATAAAAAAATTATATAGATTATAGACTAGACCTGTTAACTGGACGGGCTTATCAGGGCCAGGGCCGGGTTTAGGCGGGTTTTTAAATAAATAACTCTGTCCAAGCTCTGCCCGGCCTTTTCGATAAAAGTACAGGGCATGGCCGGGTAGGGTCAAAGTTGAAATATCTTGTCCAAAACCCGACAATTGAGCCCGATAATTTTTCTAATTGATAAAATCAAACAACAAAAAAAGTCATCCAAGTAGATTAAAACAATCCAAATCCAAAATAAAAACTCTAAAAAAAGAGTATTTAGAGATGAGAGGAGCATCAATTGAAAAAAAGAACTAAACAAGTTTCTATTAATATATATGAGAAGAGTTTCAATTGAAAAAATGAAAATTGTAGAGATGAAATGGGCAAAGTACTTAGGTTTAAGAATTAGGGTTAAGAGAGTTCTATTAATTTATGTACTAAACAAATAATTGTTGGGTTGGTATTAGTAAAAGATGGACCTGAGTAATGTAAAAACTATTTTTAATATATCTAAATAACTTATCCGGGCCGGGCCTAATAGGTTTTAATATGTATATCCAAGCCCTGCCCTTTAATAGCAGGGCTTTAAAAGGGCTTGGGCCGGGCCGGGTTTATACTAAATATAATATTCAAGACCCTTTATTTTAGAAATGGACCAGGGCCAGGCTGTCGGGCCGCACGCCCAGTTAACACGTCTATTATAGACCAGTCCGTATGAAGATCTATTATGTCCGAAATCATAATAATGCGAGTCATAGTGGATATTAGTTGATGTTTTAGAAAAAAACAATAGATAAAATCTAACATGGACTCTGCTAATCCTAAACAATCAACATGTATGGTTTGTGGTGTTTGTGGCTAAACCTAAAGCTTTTTGGATGATCTTCTTAACGGCAATATCAAGGAAAAATAAGTTCCCATTAAACAAACACTAATTGGAATTATTTTCAAGAAAATCTGTCTTTGGTTGTCCTTGATTTGTAGAGAGATCTCACGCAAATAAAATAAAACATTATTGAATAATTTTAATCAATTTTATAGCAGACGACAAAAAGAGAGGCTAGGCCAGCTTATAATAATGTGTTTTTATTATTAAATTGATACTATAATAGAAAAGAGCACAAGGTCAGGGTTCTAAAAATTGTATTTTTCAAGAGGATTCTTGGACAAATGTTAGTCCCTTCGATACTTAAGGACAATATGAGGTATCTTTTTTAATTTTACCACTTTTTTCTTCCTTTTTCTTTTTCATTTTTAGCTTAATTTCATGTTAATTAAAAAGAAAAATTAATTACGTCGGTACCTGAAGACTTCTTTGCGTTGTCTTGTTCTTTATTACATCAGCGATCAAACAATGGTATTAAGATTGGTTTGGGTTAACTGTTGCTATTACCGTTATTATATGTTGATTAAATAACTTTTTTATGTTGCATAAATTTTCATTTTCAAAAACACAAAAGAAATAGATTGTTGATTGTAATCAAACACAAGGATTAAAAAGATAATGCGTATAGTAAAATGATGTAAAAGGTAAACTAGCGATATCGCAAGGATAGAAAAATGTTTTGTCTAGAAATTTTTATCTCATTAGAAAAACAATCACAAATTAGTGCTAATTAAGTGTTAAAATGGCTTTATCAATTTTTTTTTCTTTTCAACATTTAAACAAGAATATTATATTTAGCTACGATTGTTTGTAACAATTTCGAAGATAAAATTTTTTCAGTATCATTAGACAGTGTACAACATCTGACAACATACACAACATTTAATAATAATAACTAAATTAAACGGCTTCTAAGTGCCTGGTACAAAAGAAAATTATCAGTAATTACAATCGCAACAACAAGTAATTACAATCCTAACAACAATCAATGAAATCTAGATGTACATTTTTTTTTTTTTTTGACTAAACCAACATGCCATTTGGACAAAGGGAAAACATTAATCCTAAAAATCTTCATATCCTTTTAAGCATCCAATGTCTCCTTTATCCCTTACCTTTCATCCCTTTTGAGGTTTGCTTTTTCTTTAATTTTATGCTTCAAATTCGTTAATTTTTCTTTTTCCTATTAAAGTTACTGTAATCTTTACTATTTGGATATTTAAGTATGCAATTTATTGATTAATGTTCATGGTACTCCTAATCAAGATCAAAATATAATAAAGATAATGATTTTGGTGGGGTGTCTGGTGACTAGTAACTAGAGTCTATATAGTTTTTTTTGGTGAAAAAAGAACTATATATATGGTAAGACGTAATTAAGCAAATTACGCACATCCAATCCAAGTGAAATTAGTTGCATGCAACTAAACTTTTTTGACTTTAGAAACTTTATCTACATATAGAAGAAAATAACGACTTCACTTGTAAAGCACAAATTTGGTAAGTTGGTCCAACAATTTCATCATTTGCCATGCTCTGCCATATCCATTAATAATATTTTTAAAAAGATGGTACATCTAACATCCCTTAACCTGATAAGATCGGATGTGATCCGAATATTCAAAAGTTGTAATCAACCTCCTGAATTTGTTAAAAATGCATTAGCTTTCCACCCCTCTTTGCCATGTGATAACTTCTGGTTGGAAAAAGAAATAGAAAATGACATATTTGAAAAGTCAAATTAATCATATTTTATGACATGGTGTTGGGGGACTAAGTGGTTAACTTAGTCCAAGTTGAGGGGGCATCTGATCTTTTTTTAAGTTGAAGATGACGTCCGAACTTTATTATGAAGTTAAAGGGTAACGATGGATCTTACATTTTTAAAATCTACCACGGTGGGATAGTTTTTTTTAATGATTATGTTGTTTTGGATTATAATGTTATTCAGCTTAACAAAATGATATTTGGTTCATCTTTATTTGGTTAAGAAAAACATGACCTATTTATGCATATAATACACAATTTTTTTATAAAAATAAAATATCACCTACTTTTGCTAAATTACGGCATCAATAACTGAATCAGATATAAAAAATGATTTGTTACGCTACTTAACAAAATGTATCATATAATGTAAGATAAAGGCGTGTTTGATGCTAGTACTAAATGAAAAAGATCAACTACCGTATGTACAAAAACATTTGGTCTAACAACTAATTGTAGTTTTGATAAATCTTACAATTGGCTTTGCTCTTTTAATCTGAAAGATTATAAACCAAACTGAATGCAGTGCAAATCGATGCAGTCTAAAAGAACATGTAAAATAAGTTAATTGGATTGAGAAAAATAATTAATTTGGATGAATTCATGGCAATTAATAATTGTAATTGATACAACACAAACATTGAATAAAAACTTGTTGGAAAAAGAAATAATTTCATTTATATTCCGGTATAGTTAACAAAATTTGGATATATCATTCAACACAAAAGACGGAAAATATATGAAATGATTTTGTTACAAGAATTGGAGTTTACCTAAGAAAAGCCATTTTGTTACATTATTATTATTTTAATAAAATACAATATTAATTTCACTTCCTCTTCTTTGATTGGAGAAAACAAAATGCCTACTTTTTGACTCAGTTTGACATTTGCTAGGAGTCTACAATTAGTAGTATTTTCATTCAACTTTCTACGAGCTTACTCTTTTTCTCCCCTTTTCTTTCCATGTAAAAAAAGTCTCGCCATTGCCAAAGCTTGATCTTATATATAAGACCTCTAATCTTAGTCCCTTCAAAGTGAAGATTTTCACTGGTAAAGAGCAAAGCCCTTAACTTTACTTTCCCCATTGATGTTAGTGAAAGAAACCCCTTTCATTCTCTGCTATTTTCACACTACAAAATGATGGCTTTTTTAGTGGGTTTTTTGTGCTCCCTGTGAACAAATTTTGATGTTCTCTGATTCAACACTCAAGACAAAGCATCATAGTACTTAATGGTAGTGTTTTTAGCTTTATTTTTCGCTTCTGAAAATTTAATGTTATTTTTTATTTCAATTTTTTCTCAAGTTCTTCTGGGTTGTGTTCTGTTTGCAGAGATGTTGGGTCTGAGAGTGATTCATAAACGTTCAAAGAGGTAACTCTTTGTCTTTTTAATCTTTTGTTTGTTTCTGCAACTGTTGATCTTTTTTTTTCATTTTTAATGGATTTAAAGTTGCAACTTTAACTAAAGTTTGAGTTTTTACAAGTACAATATGTAAAAAAAGAAGAAGAATGAATTCTCATTGTTTTGGATTTATTCTCCTGGTTTTAGTTGGTCACTATTTTCCAACTAGAAACAAACACCAAAGATCTGTGGTCCTAATCAAATTTGAGAGCTTCAATAAAGAGTGACAATTGGGTTTTCCCTTTATTATCAAAATCTGAAATCTTTCATGTTCTTTTCTTATAATTTGGGGAATTTTTTTTTGCTTTTCAAGCTCTTCCTTCTTTAATTAGCAATTGATGACGGTGTTATAAGTAACTGAGTCTTTCTTTTTCTTCCATTATGAATTTTGGGAATTTAATTGTTAGGAAATTAAGTAGTAGGTAACTATTGTGTTCATACATTAAACTTCACAATTTTTCTAATTCTGCTTTTCATTTTCATCTTTGATTTGATCTTGTTTGTGTTTTGCCATGGCAGCTTTCCTGATAAGAAAAGATTTGAGGAAGATGAAGCAGATAGTTCCTCTGAAGCATCACACCGCATAAAGCTGGTAAATTTACTCTCTTTTTCGCCTTTTTCGGCTTTCAAAATACCATGAGGAATATCTCACCATGAATATTTTTTATATGAGTTCTTAGTTCTTTTCCATGTCATGTATAAGATCTTGAAACTGAAGCCAGCCACACATTACTTTATACAATACCCTTTTTATTTTTCTATCTATTTTCTTTTCAAGTAAAGTTGTGAAAAAAAGCCAAAGCCTTTATCAATGGAATAATGAGTTAAGATTTGTAAATTCAGTTGATAAATGATTTAGTGAATAACTCTAAGTATTCTCCTTAACAGGACATGGTACGTGTGAAAGATTCGGTGAAAACGAAACAGAAACTATTACCTAAAGCTGAAGTTGAAAATTCTTTAAAGGAAGAGGTATGAAATAAATCTTCTTTACAAGCTATTCAACTGTTACTCAATGCAAAAATATTAAATACATCTTAGATCTTATCTCATGTGTGCAGATTCAACACCTCGAGAAAAGATTACAAGATCAGTTTCAAGTTCGACGTGCTCTCGAGAAGGCACTGGGTTATAGGACTTCATATTTCGATAACATGGCAGAAATCTCGATTTCAAAGGTAACTGTCTTGTTTTTCACTATTTACTCTAAAAAGGCTCTTAATGAGTCATAAAAGGCTATTTTTTTCGGGTTTTGACTCGATGTGTGTATATTGCAATGGCAGCCAGCCACGGATTTAATAAAGGAAATCGCTGTGTTAGAGTTGGAAGTTGTGTATTTAGAGCAATATCTCCTCTCCTTGTACCGAAAAGCTTTCGAAGAAAAAATTCTTTCGGTTTCTATATCATCCAAAAATGACAGAACAAAATCGCCTTCAACAACCCCTCGAAATAGGCCTCGCACAACATCGAAAAAAGCTACACAATCACACGAACACCAACGAAAGGAATCGTCAAACAGTATCGCGATAGACGAGAATCTATTAGATTCAGGTGTTCATCGATGCCACTCTTCGCTTTCAGCATTTTCAACTCGGACCAGTCTTCTAGAAGATTCCTTAAAACGAACAAAATGCCCTTCCCATTCGCAGCCACTTTCCACGGTGGAGGTAACTTAGTTTTCGTTCTTTGTTTATATTCACTAGTTCATTTCGGCTCTCAAGTTATAGTTATCAAAATCGTACGATTCTCGATTCGAATCGTGCGATTCGGTTCGATTCACCCCCTGAATCGATACGAATCTATAGGGTGAATCGAAATAGGCTTAGAATCGTGACAGAATCGTATCTGATTCGTACGAATCGTGCGATTCGGCCGATTTGAAATGCTTAATTTTTTTTCAATTATTATGAAGTTATATTCACTTAATGATGAATAATTATTAGTGATTATGATTTTATTTGATAAGGTTTTAGTTTTACTTACTTTGCTTAGTTGATATGATTTGTTTTTTATATTAATATTGTATTTATTGACTAAAATTTAGTATTAACTTAAGTTAATATTCTGAATAATTAATTTTCATATGATTTTAAGAATTATTTGGATCTTATGATTCGGTTCGATTCGCGATTCACGATTCATAAAATTGGGATTTCGATTCTCGGTTTGACAACTATGCTCTCAACTACTTACACGTATAATTTTTTTTTTTTGTAGTATGCTCAGAATACATCAAATGTAATCAGTTTAGCTGAGCATCTTGGAACACGAATTTCCGACCACGTTCAACAAACACCGAACAAAATTTCCGAGGAAATGATAAAGTGCATGTCGGCTATATATTGCAAACTTTCGGACCCGCCTTTGACAAATAACGGCCTTTCATCTCGGAATTCATCGTTTTCATCAATAAGCACGTACTCTCCGCTAGATCAAAGCGATATGTGGAATAACTCGTCGTTCGATATTCGGCTCGATAACCCTTTTCTCGTTGAAGGGCTGAAAGAATTTAGCGGGCCCTACAGTACGATGGTTGAAGTGCCGTGGATTTATCGAGATAGTCAAAAGTTGGGAGATGTTGACCACTTGCTACAGAACTTCAAGTGAGATTATTTTTTATTGGACATTATATACGAAAATGATTTCCGATGTTTTAAATTTTTTTATATATTTAACGACTTGTTCTTCTGTAGATCCCTCGTTTGTCGGTTGGAAGAGGTTGATCCGAGGCGGCTAAAACATGAAGAGAAGCTGGCTTTTTGGATCAACATACACAATGCATTGGTGATGCATGTAATATTTTTCTATTTCGATTTCGATGTCTGAATTCTTTTTTTATCCGGTTTTGTTTCGGTTTTAAGTAGAAGTATAGCATTGATGTTTTATGATTTTCGACAGGCATATCTGGCATACGGGATTCCACAGAACAATGTAAAGAGGCTTCTCCTACTTTTAAAGGTAAAGAACCATTTTCATCGGTAAAAAAAGATTTTGTCGAATTTTTTTTGCATTGAACTTGTGGTTCGATTTTATGTAGGCTGCTTATAATATAGGGGGTTACACAATCAGTGCAGATAAAATACAGAATTCGATTCTCAGTTGCCGAATGTCACATCCTGGACAGGTGTTTTTTTAGCCTAAAATATGAAGCAAAAACCTTCTAGTTAGTTTTACAGTTACTGATAATGCTTTCTATTTGATTACTCTAGTGGCTTAGATTGCTAATTTCGACAAGGTCGAAATTCAAGACGGGAGATGAACGACAAGCTTATGCGATCGAGAATCCTGAATCCCTCTTACATTTCGCACTCTGCTCGGGAAGCCATTCCGATCCCGCGGTAAGTCATCTTCGATCAGGTTTTGTGAAATTTTGTTGTATAGTCTAAAAGTAATAAAAAAAAATTTTCAGGTTCGTATCTACACACCAAAAAGAATATTTCAAGAGCTTGATGCGGCGAAAGAAGAGTATATTCGCGCTACCTTTGGCGTGAAAAAGGATCAGAAAATCCTCCTCCCGAAGATCGTGGAATCGTTTGCGAAAGATTCTGGTTTGTGTCAGGCTGGAGTTGTAGAAATGATCCAACAGACATTACCAGAATCTATGAGGAAGAACGTTAAGAAATATCAGCTAGGAAAATCTCGGAAGAGCATCGAGTGGGTTCCTCATAATTTTAGTTTTCGGTATCTGATATCTAAAGAACTAGTGAGATCACTGAATACATGAGCTTATTTGGCAGCCTTTTTTTGCTTGATACATATTTTTTTGAGATTTAATACATCTCTTTGTACAAAGTAGAAACATGGAAATGAGAATGAACTACGCAATCTTTCTGTATTTTGCAACACGATCTCGGTCTGCTACGTCACGCTCTGGTATTCCATGTTTTATATAATGCTTTACAGGAACGAAAACTGATTGGTTGCACGCATATTTTATACGATGTCCGTTTTCTATCGATATATGTTTGTTACTGGAATTTGTGCGAGTATGTGTAGAGTTGACGCTAGATTGAGATATGGTATCAAACTAGCCACAGGTTTATTCCCAGAGTTCTAAAATGTAGACTAGGCCGAACTTGAATTGACTTTGTCAATACTAAGGGCCATTTTGGATTGTTTTCCACGAAAAGCTATATTTTTAAAATTTCCCAGTAAGTCTAAATTTTGAAGTTTGGGAAATCAATAGCAAACATATCCTAATTAATCATTATTAAGAATCAAAAACAAGATTTTGTCCAAGACCAGAATATGTTGTTCTAATTAAAATTTTTAAGTGGAGCTTTCCGGGGGACAACAACTGGGAAGGCAACTCCAAACAAGCCCCAAAGAGTCCAATGAAAACATTTTTTTACCACTATTTCATCTCTTAAAATGAATTCTAAATGGTGAAATTGAACCCAGATTAAACTGCCAACAAAACAATTTACCACTGTTTCATCTCTTTTAATCTTGTTGGACGAACCAAATAGCACAGAAATTATAACAACCAAAAATAGTCCTATTTGAGGGTACAACATACATTGCAATATGAAGACAAACATTCATCCTCATAAGCAAGCCAAACAAACATATAACAACAGGCAAAGGCAGCTGAGATTTTAATATAAGTTCAATGCGAATGAAAACAAAGGCAGCAAGAAGCAGTATTTCAAGTTACGATGCCATACTAGTCAGCGGTCCAACTCTGCTCAACAATTTCACGTACTCTCCTATTGTATTCACGCTTGTTCTCACTAAACATTCGTGCAGCTTCTGAGTTTGCGGGTGAGTTTGGATTTGGGTCACACAGCAATGACTATGGAAAGTTGCATCAATAATGTAAGACTTCAATTCTATCATTTTTTATTTTATAACTAAAGCTCGTGTAGCGATTAAAAGAGTAATTACCTGGATTGATGTGAGTATGGCAGCAACATCGTAAATTGGACTCCACTGATTCTGCAGGATATCCAAACAAATGCTTCCATCCGCATAAACTGAAGAAAGGGTCATCCAAAAGTGCGAACTTACAACCAAAATTTGAAGTGATTGAACAATAACAGAAGAAAATGAAAAATTAAAGAAACGTGTACTCCCAAAGAGTCCATCTAAACACAAGTAAGCCTTGCACAGTCGAAACAAAATTCATTGCACATTGCACCTTTTAGAATTTAGAAAGAAGACCTTACACAGCTTAGAAAAAAAACTAGGAAAATAGATATTGCAAAACAAAAAATGCAGCTCACTGTTTGGATGGAACATTCTAGAAACAAAGCGCACAGTCGGGGGCTTATTCGGATAATCTTCTGTAAACTGAAGTGTCAACTTAAACGTACCTG
>CATIWQ010528841.1:0-30123 GCA_949673415.1 Euphorbia schlechtendalii
TGTTTGTTATTCAATAGACGATATGTGTTATGTATGATATAAATATGTGTGTTATAACTGTTGTTGACATAAGTTAATAAAAAAAATTTTATTACTATGATTAGTATTCTATTTTTACAGTATAGGGTAAGGGTTGTTTCAATTAAAATAAACTAAAAAATATATTTCTAATACTTTTCCATATAAGTTGTTTATGTAAAAAATAAAATTATAAATATTTTAAGGGTCCTTTTGGTTGGTAGGATGAAATGGAATAAAATTTGAATACAAAAACGTCAAATATGATACATAAGTTCGACATCGAAGGGAACAACTCTTCCTAGTTTTTATGAGAATCACGAAATAACTATTCCTTCATTTCAAAAATGAATAGTTATTCCATGATTTCTATGACAATAAGAAAGAGCTATTTAATCCGATTTTTGAATCATAAATTATATTTGAATATGTTTTTACATATATTTTAATTTTATTTCATTTCATCAAACAAACGAGAAATATGAGAGTAACTATTTTAATACTAGAGTAACTATTTTGTTATACGAGAATAAGACGAGTGATTGAAAAAGATATTTTGGAATAAGAATAAGGCCTTGTTTGGATAATGGATTTTTTATGATATAGAATGGTTTTAACTTAAATTCACTTATTTGGTTGTATGGTTATTTTCATGATACGGTCATTTCATGATTTTTTCATAGTTTCAAAACCCATGAAAATAGAACCACGGATTTTGTGATCCTTCATGGTTCTCCTTTAAATCAAACTAAATTTTAGAAAAACCATACCATAACGTACTATCTATTCAAATACAAAATTTTAAAAAAATTATACCAAACCATACCATACATGCTACACCGTACTTTAATCAAAATTTGACCCAATTAATTGGTAAATCGCTTTCATAACAGTTAACTGACACTGACGCGCTTTCCCTCCGATCTGATCTGATCTCATCTCCCCCTCCTTTTTTTCAATTCTTAAAACAATTCTATTTTCGTCAATTTCATTCATTCTGTCTTCTTGTTTAGTTTAGGATCATTTTCACCTCTCTCTGTTAAAGGAGGTTTCAGCTATGAAGAAGCCTTTGCTTGGAGAAACCAGCGGCGGTAATAGCTTCAAGGAAAGAGAGTATAATCGTCGTTCTGATGCCATCGCGTACGGTTCCCGTTTCCAGAAGGCAGCTGCTCTTGTCGATCTGGTCAGCTCCGAATTCCACGTTATATTCATCTTGTTTTCATTGCGTTTGTGTTCTTCGTTGATTTGGATTTGTAATTTCTTGATGTTTGGTTTACTGGTTGAAATTTCTGAGTGTTTTGTTTTATGCAGGCTGAGGATGGAGTTGGATTACCGGAGCAAATTCTTGACCAGTCTAACTTTGAGAGTGCTGCGAAGTTGTATTTTGTGTACATTAGATTTGATATCATTTGGACTCTTAATTATTTTGCTTTGATAGTTCTCAATTTCTTGGAGGTTTGTTTGCTATTTGTCACTACTTCCATTGTTTTTATGTACGCTTTGTGTAATTCTTCACTTGTTGAGCTGTTTTGCAGAAACCTTTGTGGTGTTCAAATTATACTACATATACTTGTGATGGAGACCGGGATTACTTCTATCTTGGGCAGCTGCCCTACTTAACAGCTCCAGAATCTGTGATTTTTGAGGTATGAATATGATAATAGTTGTAATTATCTGCTTTGGTTATCATATGTTAAGGCATGCTGATTTCTTTTGTATTTGAGTTTTGAGAAAGTTACAAGTTATCCTTCAATGTTCTGAGAGGCTGTTGTGGCGAGTAAATTTCGCTACAATAATTTCTACAGCTTGCAAATTCTATAGATGCACGGATACAAGCATGCATGTAGAAGTGATTGGTTTATAGTGTTGGAGAAGTTTTTAGTCTTAATTGGAGACAACCCATTCTTTCATATCCGCGTGTTACGATTTACATGGTTTCTACTTTCCTTTTGCAGGGTATAACTCTTCTAATACTCATAGCACATATTTTCTTTCCAATTTTCTATGAAGGGTCCCGGATTTTCTGGAGAAATCCTTTGAACCTGTTGAAGGTATCTGACATTTTTTTCCGTATTTGAGTTCAATTTAATTGTTAATAACTGTTGTTGTAATTAACAATTGTTAAGGCGGGATCAGGAGAAGTATATACTTTGGAAAATAAAATGTTTTGTGCTCTTTGTGTGTAGAGTGTGAAGTTTGTGCACTTTTTTCTTTTTTTCTGATAATGACATAAGGTTGCTTTGACATTTTATGATTTTAAAAGCCTGATTTTTTTTTGAAGATTGGAATGGGTGATTAAACACCCAAACCACTTTTCATTAAAGAGAGCGAGTCACAAAATGTGACTCACCCAAAAAAGTACAAAGTGGCAAAATGTCAATTACAAAGCAAGTCTGGATTGACTAAGATATTCCGTTGATTTTAAAAGCCTGATAAAATCCATATGTATGTACATCTACAGTTTGCACTTCCATATCCTACTTGTCTAGTTCCGTTTTCGCCTTTTGTCATTAGAAAATTAATGCAGAACTAATAACTACATTTTTATGTCTTTTTTTTTGCTTGCAAGAAGTCTCCTTCGTATACTAATCTATTGATTGAATCGTTGTTCTTACTCTCTTGTACATCTTTAAGTCTATCTTGTTATAAACCGAATTTCTTGAACTAGTTGGCTGTTGTTATTGATTCTCACTGCTAAACATAATTCTTTAGGTGATAGGGTAGCAGCGTAGCACATTAAACATTATTTCTGCACTCTATAGCTCCGGACTTATATCAGTATTTTCTGTATCATTTATGGTAACATGATTTAAATTGACTATTGAAGATCATTTGCTCTTTGAGTTAGCAGGTTCTAATTTTGTCTTATATCGTCATCTTGTTGCTCTATCCTTACAACATTAAAAATTTGTTGACTGCCTGAATGTTGAACTTTGCATATGCTTCAAAACATGCTTTGCATCCATTAATCCTGATGATGCTTTTTTCTTCTGTGTTTTGAACTTGCAGGTGCTATGCCTGGCATTTTTGGTAGTTGATTTACTGATTTATGCTCTCTATTTGTCCCCCGTGGCCATCTATTATCTCCCTGTCAGGATTGCCCCATATGTACGAGTTATTCTTTTTGTCCTAAGCATAAGGTATTGCTTTCGGTGCTGGATTGTTAATTATACTTTGTTTGTGTGCCTATCCATGCATCTATAAAGTGAAACTCCGTAGAATGCTGCTACTTTTCAGGTGTATGATCATTAACTTGTAGATATATCACAGGCCAGTTTGAGGTTGACATGTGAACTATTAATATATTTCCTTTCTCATTTTGAGGTGTGTGTGTGTGCATTTATTTACATTATATGCACAAGCATACGATTACTTCATCCACACTCCATTATATATGTGTCATCGTAATTCATTACTTGTTTCTTAAAGCTTTTGTGGGGCAATTTCCTTTGTTAGAGACTCTTCCTCTACGACTCCTAATTCCAGCTTACCTCTGAGATGTCGAATTTTTTCCTTTCCTATAGGGTTATGCTCTAGACTTCCATTTAAATGTTGGAGTTGGAGCAAAAACTATTTTCATTCCTATATCGAATTGGAGCTAAATTTCTTTTTACTGCCTCCGTATTTGATCAAATAAAATTTTGTGGTTTAAGATGTTTTATATGGCTGGTGAAGAGTTAGGATCTTCTCATAGTCCATAGTCGAATTCAGTACACCCTTCATTTTAAGTAATTTACAGCTTATGTTTGGGGATTAAATAGGCAGTACCTCCAAAGATTGAGACTGATTATTATTATCTTTCTTTGGCTAGACTTAGGACTTTTAAACCTTCATTTCCCATGATTTTCTTCCTTCTAGTCTGCTCGTTCTAGCTATAAAATTTTTTGAAGACCATATAATTAATTTAGAAAATGCTCATTGAAGAATTTGAAGAAAAAATCTGTAGAACTGGGATGAATATTTTTAATGTTTTTTAGGGATCCATAACATACATGACTTCTATTCTATGGCCTATAAGTTTTTTGATTTCACTTGTGTTTTTCTTTCTCCTATGTCAGGGACTTGCAGAAAAGTATCGTTATTCTGGCTGGAATGCTTGGAACATACCTGAATGTCTTGGTTTGTTCACAGCCCTATCATTGTATTTTTATCCTTGATGATGCTGGAACTGCAAGTATTCTTAGTTTGTAACTATCTTGAATTACAGGCTGAATTTGAAATATACTTCAAACATTTTTTTATATTCTTAATCTGTTTTCTGTAGCTGTACACGTGTGATTTTTAATTCTTGTATGGTTATTGCTGTCTGATCTTTTTTCCAGGCTCTTTGGCTATTATTTCTCTTATTTTCCAGCTGGGTAGCCTATGTCATGTTTGAAGATACTCAGCAGGGAAAAACAGTTTTTACTTCATATGGTACCACATTGTACCAGATGTTTATTTTGTTTACAACGTCCAACAACCCAGATGTATGGATACCAGCATACAAGTAAGACTGAGAAGACATCTAGGCAATCAATTAATTTAATCATATGAAATCTTTTAGGCATGCCATAAGCTTCTCACAATTGATAATTTTGCAATTGAAAACCATATTATGAATGTAGCATAAGGGCATCCATTTCCTAGTTCTGTCTCTCTGGCTAAATCAGAATGTTTACATGCTGCACTTCATGTAATATATAAGCTTATTGCCTGTGGAAGATATCCCATTATTCTCGAAAACTTTTCTTTCTTTGTATCAATAAAAAAAGAAAACGAAAGTGGAGCATAATCATTTGAGTGATAGTAGCAACTTTAATGTTTTGTACTGATTAGTGACTACTTCTCCTGTCCTTTTTTGTTATTTAGTGTATGTGAACCATTTCTTTTCTTCATGTTTTCTTTTGCTTGCTTTTGAAACTGTATGGCTAGTCTTAATAATAATAAGACCATCCTTGCTTATAAGTTATAAGTCAAAGAGTTTATAATCCAGTTTCCTTTCAGGGCTTCACGATGGTATTGCCTATTTTTTGTTCTCTACGTGCTATTGGGGGTCTACTTCGTTACCAACTTGATCCTTGCCGTTGTGTATGATAGCTTCAAAGGCCAGGTATGGCTGAAAGTGCTGAAATTAAGACATCAAAGTATTATGGATGGGATCTTCGTCTCTTTTTCAACTTTTGGTTTTTCTCTTTTCCTCAATAAAATTCCATAGCATTCTTGTGATATCAAGAACTAGCAGATATATTTAAAACTTCAAAATTTACCTTTGTTTTAGCTTGCAAAACAAGTTTCTGAGGCAGATAGCTTGAGGAAAAGAATGCTGGTTAAAGCCTTCAACCTCATTGATAAACAAGTAAGTGTGTTGCCACTTTGTAGTAGGTGTCCTCTTAGCTCAGTTTTCGTAACATTGTAACTTATTTCATGGATGTTACGTTTACTTGTGTGCATATGCATGCGGACTATTCCAAATATTTCTCTCTTTAATTTCTTTACTTATTACTCGTTTACAATCATTTGACTTTTAGAAAGTGTAAAAAAACAATCAGTATGGATCTCTGGAAGCATTCATCGAGTCCCTGTGAGTTTTTTTGATAGAGTTGGAAAAATTCATAAAATAATAGCATGAGCCCTGCATAATGATGTATCTTTTTCTTTTTATCTTGTTATTTATAATATGTAATTTCTACCATTTTCTGTTGAAGCGATGACATATTGCTTAATTGAATTATGTTTTTTGTATGCTAGAAAGCTGGAGTTCTTAACAAGGAGCAATGCATCCACTTGTTTGAAGAATTGAATAAATACAGGTATTACTATGTGCCTATGTTGCTGTCTCCATTATGCTTCTTCAGTATGTCTCATACTTCTGAACCTAAGTTTATGAAGGATGTGCTAAGAACATTCTCCTTTAGCATCGTAACAAAATCTGAGGATGATTGATAAATGGCAAATGCTGAGTATCTAACAGTAAAAAATTTTGAGACATGGCTGATTAATGTATAGATTTTAGATATTTGACAGATGCTGTCTTACATGCTATGAGAGTCTCACATGTGATGAAGGATTATATTTAAATGTTTTTTTTGTAAAGATTCACCTAATGCCCATAAACCAAAACGCTTGCTGACATTTATGTATGGTCCTCATAGTATTTGCAAACTTGTAATGTGAGGTTGCGTTTTGGATTATTTTTAGCTAATATTGACATGAGCTTGTTGGTTGCATGTGCACACTAGTATGCTTGTGTGAGGTAAACTTCAAAATTGTTTCCTAAATACAACATGTTATACGTAGGACTTTGCCAAAAACATCAAGTGAAGAATTTGAGTTAATATTTGATGAGCTGGATGATACGCACGACTTCAAGGTAAATTTTAACTATCCATATATTTGCTAGGAAATGGCTCTTTTTTTATTTACTATTAGTAACGTTTGTAATAAACATGCAGCAGAGGGTACTCAAAATTTATGAAAAATGTTCATTTTTGTTTGTCAGCCAATGTAGGATAATCCTAAGAAATTGAGTTTTTCTATTACTAAAATTTTTCCTCTCCAATCGTGCTGTCCATGTTGGAGATTTACTTTCTTTGCTTTTACTGAATCACTTTTGTACCTCAAACGTACCACAATTTTCAATGCCAGTTAGCGGTACCATTGGGTATCTTGCTGGCATTTTTTTCCAGAATGCTAGTACAGAAACCTAATTGTTCGTGCAGTATTTTAATATCGTTTTGGTTGTATGTGAATTTGGGTGTCGGTGCGCAGAACACTATTTATCTTTTATTTCAATCAAATTATTATATTTCATTTGAGTTTATGTATCAAGCTCATGTTCTTGCCACACTACGGACATAAAGGATTTTGTAGCTTTCTGGATTGATTGTGGCTGGTGTACAAGTTCTGTGAATATTATCTTTTACTTATAATTTGTGAGAGATAAAGAATTTGTTTACTGTTCATTGTTGTTTCTCTATGGTTGATCTATTCATCTTTCTCTTCTTCGTTATATGCAGATCAATTTGCAAGAGTTTACTGACCTTTGCAATGCTATTGCTCTAAGATTCAAAAAAGAGGAAGTTGTAAGTTAATATTGTTCTAGGAAACCTGAAGGAAATTTGTAGAGTTTTTTTAATGACTCTGGTACTATTTTCTGATTGCAGCCATCTTGCTTTGAGTATTTTCCATCTGTCTACCGTTCACGTTTTTCTGAAAATCTGAAAGCTTTTGTGAAGAGCCCGAAATTTGGCTACATAATATCCTTAATTCTTGTCGTGAACCTCATAGCTGTTATTATTGAAACAACGGTATGCCAACAAATTCTCAGAAGCTACTTAGACTTGTGTAATATTGATCATCATATTGAGAAAAATTGCCATCCTTGGATGTTGCATCGAATTTATGTTCATTGCACTAGGAATATAATTCGGTTGTAGTTTGATGTCATAATTCATGAATTTATGTTAGATGGGCCACATGAGAATGGTTCTACGTTACACTTAGTTCTTCGTTGCCTCAACTACACATGTGACATTTTCATCAGCTTCTGGAGAATATACCGCCAATTCTTGTTACTCTGTAGATCTGTTTTCTTATGTCTTTGTGTTTGAATGCTGATAAGTTTCACTAACTTCATATACTAATTGGATCGCAGCTTGATATTGAAAACAATTCTGGTCAAAAGGTGTGGCAAGAGGTGGAGTTTATATTTGGTAAGAATCTGCTTATTGACTTCTCTAATATGTTTTCTTCTATATGTCCCATACATGTAATTCCCAAATGATAGTGCTCATGAGGCAGTCAATATTAGCCCACTTTTTTATTTGTATTCTGAAAATGGTACTTATTGTTGATTGTTAATATATTCCAGAAGTGAATGTGAAATATGGACAATTTCATTTTAATTATGAACTTGATGATTCTAAGAATATGACTTTCAGAAATTTGATTTTTTTTTTTTTGGAAATAACTGTTTATCCAAAAAAAATTATGTTGGTCTATTTTTAAGATGGTTTGTGCTAATATAGCCTTTCTTTTATAATTAGAAGATGAGAAATTGGGTGTTGAGACCATAATTTTAATGTTTTCTTGGAATCCTGTCCTAATCTATCTATTGATGGATTAATGCGAGAATAAAATTTTAAGTTTTCTGTAATGATGGATATTGTTGCATGGATTTTGTGGGTGCTGTTTTCCTTTCAGGGTGGATCTATGTTGTGGAAATGGCACTAAAAATATACTCCTTTGGGTTCACAAACTATTGGATGGATGGTCAAAATCAATTTGATTTTGTGATTACAGTGGTTATAGGTAATTATGTTTTCTCATTTGATTTAAATATTTTGCACGCTTTTGTTCTCCTCATAGAGTTTAATTTTTTTTGTTATCATACTGCTGTTATTGAGTTATAAAGTACAAACTCTTTCTGCAAAGAAATATTTAAGTAGTTCATCTTGTTTACATATCCTGGATTCGTGAGTAAGTAGAGAGAGGTTTAGGTCAAAATTCTTTAGTTCCTCTCAAGTTTTTTCGTCGCATTATGGTAATTAAGGTTGGCTTTGTGTTTTAAATTATAACCTGAGATTTTCTTACAAAATGTGTTTCAGCACATATATTTCCTAGCAGTTTGCTAATTAGGGTCAAGTTTGTGCATGTTAGATGCTATAAGGACATCTTGCTGTAATTGCTTGTTATTCCCGATCTGAAGGTGGGGGAACAAGATAAAATGCCAAAGGATTACAACTCAACAAGACAGAGATATATACGCCTAAATATAGATAATTTCAAATTTAGATCAGTTTTCTATTGAACTGTAGCTGCAAAGGACATATAATTCGTCTATCATTTGCATTTTGTTCTAGTTTGTTAGAAATTATAATGTCAGCAAAGCTTAGCATGCTTCTAATATAATGGCTATAAAAAACGTAACTTTTCCGTATTTAGTTCCTTTTACCCTGCTTGACATTACCATGACAGGCTAAAATTATGTGTGCAGTTGTTGGAGAAACAATAACATTTGCATCCCCCAATGATTTGACGTTTCTCTCAAATGGTGAATGGTATGCTTCGTTTTCCTTCATCTTGTGTTTATAGACCTTCAATTCAGGGTAGGCTGGCCTTGTTTCTAGTTTCATGTATTGAACAATTTGCTTATGGAGTGGAGAAAATTCATAATGGATAGTTGTAAACTATCCATATTTATAGAATATCAACAAATCAACTTAAGAGAGCACTAGATGTGCCTATTTAGAAATGTGGGGTTTTGAAGCTCTCTTAAAGTGGATGAGTAGTATGACTTCCAATCTTCAATGAGCTACATAATATAATTTCAAGAAACCTCAACATTTTTTTTAACTGTGATCTAGGAATATTGTTTCTTGACTAACTTTTTCCTTTTGTGGGCATTCTTCAGTCATTGATCAGCAACAGTAATATGATTTTGCGTTTGTGACATTTTCTAGTCCACTCACATCTTGCCATCTTTATCCCTTGAATATTATCTCTCTAGTATGGAATATTATGTCAGGTTAAGTAAAAATGCATGTCCTTCATTTTTGATAGATCTTCTCTAACAACCATTTTTATTTTGCAGGATCCGTTACCTCCTACTAGCAAGATTGTTAAGATTAATTAGGTTGTTGATGCATGTCAAGAGTTATCGAGCTTTTATTTCCACTTTCTTAACTCTCATACCAAGTTTGATGCCATATCTGGGCACAATTTTTTGTGTCTTGTGTATATATTGTTCTCTGGGTGTACAGGTACCTAGTGATCTTAGTTCTACTATACTATTTTGGTTTTATCCATTTTCCTGGTGAATTTGGCTTATTAGTGAACTGAAGAGAAACTGGCTACATCTTGTATCCATTTCTTTTATAACATATGAAATTTTCATGAATATTAATTGCTTATCTTTTTCTTAAAAAAAAGTTCCAAGCTTATCTATATTGAATATTCTAGTGAAGTTACATCATAATCATTGAACATTGTGGATCTAGCTTTCTTCTTTTTATGTAATTAATAGAATGTGGCTCCTAAACCAAAAACTTCTGCTTCTTGTTTACTATTTCTTTTGTTTTTCCACTTGCACAAACTTGATTCTAGAAGAGTTTATTTGCGTTGTTAAACTTAAAACATTGTCCACAAACTTTAATGTGCAGATATTTGGTGGAATTGTTAATGCCGGGAATACTGAATTGGAAAGCACAGATCTAGCTGAAGACGAGTATCCTTAATGTTAATCTGTCATTCATATACCTGTTCTCATTACAAATAGCCTCTGATTGTAAAGTATTATTATGAAACAATTTTTTGCCCTTTTATCGTGATATGCAACACTCAAGCAAATGTTTATGTACTGCCTCTGAAATTGACTATTTCTCGTAAGGCTGTATTCAGAAAAACTGTTAATGTTGTTTTCATCATGATATGCAAAAACTCAAGCATCATTATCCTTGATATTTATCAATGTACAGGAAAAATTTATTACTTACCTTAACAAAAATAGTTATTTACTTTTCAATTTTAATGACTATCCAAGTGGAATGGTGACACTATTTAACTTGGTAGTCATGGGGAATTGGCAAGTCTGGATGCAGGTAAGATTATCAATTTTATGTTTTTGTCTCTATTTTTGTTTCATTTTCATTTTGTCTGGTGAAGGACCCAATTTTTTCCTCTATAGTGAGATTCACATTTGTTTTTTGTGTCTTGCACACAACTTGGAAAATTCTTTGTTTTTGCCTAGATGTGAAGAGAAGAATAGGCACCCTAAGATGCTATTCTAAGGCCTTACGATGATCATCTGATCTGACTTAAAGCCCAGATGCTTAATCCTTTTCCCCTATAGTAATCAGACCAACCTCAGACACACAATCCAAATTTTTTATTAGGATGAGTGGCTTTTCACATTCACTATTTTCTAAAGCATTTCAGAGCATTCTATGGTCCCGAGATGATTCATATTACAGAGATGGTTTTCGAATGCTAAGTCAAAATTTTCTGACTCTTGCAAGAGAATGATACGAGGACCTGTTTTCATTTGAAGCTGTAGATACTTAAAGATACAACGATGTATAAAAGAAATAAGAAAAGCACTTTGCATAATTTTTTAGTTTCTACTGTCTCTTAACTTCCTTGAAAATACTTAGTTTTCATGATATATCTGTCATACATTTGTGGATATGGAAAATGATCTTGAGCTACATTTGGTGCATGCTTTCGTTTTCACACTGCATATGACTTCAACATTACAAGAGTGATTTTTACCAGAAGAACATATCATTGTGCTTTGCAATTTCATACTCTAATTTGTTGTCATCATTTATTTGATACTATTTCAGAGCTATAAGGAATTGACCGGAAGTGTTTGGTCCCTTATTTATTTCATCAGCTTCTACCTTATAAGTGTTCTATTGCTTTTGAACCTGGTAAGTTCTGTTCACTGCTACAACATCTATTTAATTTTTTTGGGTATATAGTAGGTGTAAGAAGGTTTCTATTTAAGTATTATAAACAATGTTTATGTAGAGATGAATATAGTTCTGCTCTTTGCATTACGTTTTTCAAGAAAATAGAACTAATTTGTGTTTTCAATCTATGCATGTGCATGCGTTTGAGATGGATATCATTGCATTACATATAATTCAATAATTAGAATGCGTTGTTCCCAAAAATATGGAGAGCGTGTCCAGCTATTCTTTTTTATTTACAATGCAAACTAAGCTTCAGTCATCCAAGAATGCACGTGCTGTCAGAATATAGGATTCTCCTTTTAGAAACTGGGTGTGGTCTTAGTTTCTGAATATGAAACAGAAGAAAAATACACATATATAGCATTGAAATGAAGATTACATGCACATGAAAATTTTTTGACTGGCTACTCGAGTCTTCTCTTGTGCATTGTCGCATAGAAGCTACAAACAGTTACAGTTTATTGATATGAATTATATATATAGGAGAATATAAGTACGTCACAATGCACTATTATCAACTGGTTAAGTTAGAAAGATACCTGTTTTGCAATCAGCATTCATAAAGCTTTTACAGTAATTATGCCATCAAATTTGTTTCTTTCTTATGATAAAGCATGTTATTAGGCAGTGATAAATCTAGAATTTCACTCATGATATATAATGTTGGAATCTGGGGAATATCCTGGATAATTCTGAAGTCGCAAATAACACTTTCAAATTGAAATTTATTTGGTCGGTTCACCAAACTTTCAATCGGATAAAATCAGAAAATATGTCAAGAACTAGAATTTGATGTTTTCTGTTCAAAATACAATCGAATTTTCTATCTATTAACCAATTTCGCTTCTGGTGATATAAATAACCAAAACGTCAATAGACATGTTGTTTCGAGTGGCTGTCATGTCTAAAGGACATGTTTTTTCGGGTTTCAGTTGTGTCCAATTGACACATTGTTTCGGTCCAAAAATTTATTTTTCTGATGAATTTTCAAAGGGTGCGGGGCGCTGCCCCAGGACCCCACCAGAGGCTGCCGCCCCTTGGACCCAGCCCCCCGGACCCCCCAAATCGTAACTGTACTCGAACAAGTGTGCACTCCGCACTCTCCTAACTTATTCGATGAAACGTCACGATCACATTGATCAAAACAATCAATCCAATTACACTAAAATACTAACATATAAAACTGTGGCTAGAAGTTTTACGCCACCAATCCCTTATTTTCTGATGCCAAGCATACTGGATGAAAACTTCATGATCTTTCCAATGTGCTTCAGGTTGTTGCTTTTGTCTTGGAGGCATTCTTTGCTGAAATGGAACTTGAGACGTCAGGTTCAGATGAAGAAGAGGTTGGTATCTTTTCCATGCTCGTCTTAAGATAGCCAATAGTAGAACGTGATGCATCACTATTTGAGAAACTGTAAAGGTCATAAAATTTTTAATTTTACTGATGTCACAGGAAAACCCCAAAATTTTTTTTTTTATAGGATCCTACAAGCTAGCAGTCTATTTTGGAGGATAATGTTTGTTATGGTGCATATGTTCTCAAAGAAATAACTTTCTGTACATATCAGATACAAGAAGTATAAGTCCATCTTTGTGGTTTGGCTTAATTAGTTTCAAATACTCAAAAGCCCTCAAAGGTTGGATTTAGTATCCAACTGAATAGTTGAGTTAGTTTGTGAGTTGCACCAATGGGGTCAAACAAATGGAAGATTGAGAGCATATTTTGCCTCAAAAGTTGACGGACCATAAGAGAATCAACTAGTCGCTTTGATAAAAAAGTGTGCTCCATCCAATATTCCATTTGCGAGGTCTAATTGGTAGCTATAGCTAACCATGCTTGTGTTAGAGTTTATTATCCTTGGCCTTTTTTTTTGTCCCACGTTGTTATAATTTTATTGCGTAATCATCTGTGCATCTTCTTGTCTTTCCTGAATTGAGTAAATCTAAACAAGATATTTAACTTTTTCAATTTAGGATGAAAGAGATACAACACGTCGACGCCGATTAGCAGGGTAAGTACTAGCCAAAAATATCAATTCCAGATATTATTTATTGCATGCTAAAATGTACTCTAAAATTTTTTCTGTTTGATGCAGCACAAAATCCCGTAGTCAAAGAGTTGATGTTCTTCTGCATCATATGTTGAGCTCTGAGCTAAATCAGAATCAGTCATCCGATGCATAATTCTTTTCAGTCCTGATAGGTAAATCAGATATTAGTTTGGCAACTCTCTTTTAAGTTCTTAATATGTTGTTTAAATTTGGTAAAAGGCACCATAAGCCCCGTGCTTTTTTGACATATCGAGCCCAGTTTACCAGGAAAATCTTGAGAACATTAAACTCGATTAAAACCAACAGCGTTACTACATATGCATTTGAGGTTGCATTTGTTACCTTCAGAAAGTAAGCTTTTACACTGTCTGGTGTGACAATAGAAAACGGTAAAACCTCATTTTAATCAATAAAAAGTGCTATTTCACTATGCATATGAAAGGAGTCGCATACTTTTTGCAATCAATAGACCAATATGTGTCAATTGTTATCGATCGATGCTCAGTGCGTCATTTTTTATGTATTAAGGGATCGAATGCTGAGAAACTTTTCCTTGCTGAAAGCTGCAGCTCTTTGGAGTCGGCTCGACAAATCAACTAGTGTGTGAAGTGAATATTCAGGTCAATTCTTTTACGTCTAAATACATGTAACATTTTACATACTTGTACCACTGCTATCTTTGTTTCCTGTAGTGCCTTTTGAAATTTTATTAATACAACTTTGTATTCGTTTAGTGCTTTTGCTCTTTATGCTCTGGGGCACTCTCAAATTATGTCTTGTGCAAATGTATAAAAAAAATCCCTTTGGATTGAATATGTATAACTGTAGATTTGGTAGAGAATTTTGTGTGAGTTGAAATCTGCAATGATAAATTTAATTTAACTTATTGCGGCTTATATGTATAAATATATTGTAGTAATGAATAATGAAGTTTAGCATGACCTTGAACTGGATGATAGCAATGTTATCACATTGTGTTATCAAATGAAGCATTTCAAACAACAAACACTTTAAACAATTACTTCTTACAAATACGAGCGAAAAAAAAGTCATGTTACAAGTGTGAGATTAAGAAGAAAAAAGCGAAAGTTAATTCATATTTTCAAAGTTACAAATATACATTTCTAAGCATTTTGCTTCATACTTTTGGAAACCGGACATAAACTTCAACAGAACGTTTTCGGCATAATTCTGTAATTTTAAAAGTGTGGATAAAATATTCATGTCACGGAAAGTAAAATGTTCATCTTAGTCCCCGTATTTTTGTTTTTATATATATATATATATATATATATATATACCCATACATATTCCTCGATGTCCACAATACACATTTCCGTTTAATTTTCTATATATGCTTCCATGCATAACAGTATGCAGGTGGGTAATACCCCATCATAAATATATGGTCATCAGCGAAATATTGGATTAAATTTACCATGTTACTTGCGATCCAATACATGGAACAAAAAAAAGCCAAAAAGCTACCCATCATTATCAGATATGTGCGAAAACTAAACTAAATTAAAGTTACTTCTTACGAGTCATCCACGATTCTACTTATATGAACACCTACCTAGAATTTACACCAAGGAAATTTGTAACCCAGAATTGGTCAGCAGAAAGCCATCAATGATCAATTCTCAAAACTTGTCAGCCTCTTCGATTCTAATTATATGCGGTTGTTTGAAACTCCTCGCAATTGATTGATCCGTATTTCGTAAAGTTTGTAGTAAGACTATTTATCATCTTTGGTAATGTTGCTTTAAAATGGGGGGAGGAGCTCATTTCATCTTGGGGAAAATCAGCCACTCCATCCTTCACTGTAACAGAACCCACTTTAGCACCCTTCTCATATGCTTTGCATGCTATCACAATATCACGTGCTCGACTATGGAAATGACCAGCCACAAAGTCCTCAAAATACTGCGAGGCAAAAATCATTGTAATTGTCTAAGCCAAAAACATTCAAGTATCTAAACAAAATATGCCAAAACTATTTATTGTATGCATGCAAATGAGACCTCATGTCAAAAAATTGTCAATTTACAGCTAAATGCACTTGAACATGGAGCCATGGGGATGTAAAAATCTTACCGAGCATGATTTACAATACTGGTATAAAGGTCTTAACGTTAACTAGCTAGATTAAATATCCTAGTGATGAAACTTAGACCAGAACCCTGAAAACAAGAAAGCAATACTTTTATGGAGATTTACCTTAGGCGGCCTTCGAAGTGTGTAGACCATGGTCTTCAAGGACATGATAAATGTCTCCTCGTTGTACCTTGCAGATTTTTCCTCCCCAATCTGTCCAACATAAGATGTTTCATGCCCAGGCTCATTGAAGAAGGGTTTCGCATTCAAAATGAGAGCTTGAATAGAAACCAAAACTTGAAGCATGGTTGATGTCCCGGGGATCCACATCTCATTTTTTTTACCACTCCAAGTTCCCAAAAGGCTGAGGCAGACTTTTCCACATTCATACAAATTTGGATTTAGTCGAAGTCCACCTGAGTAGTAGTATACCATCTAACAGCAAAAAGTCACAATCAAGCATACCCTAGGAAATCCATATGATAGCAAGCAAAATAATACTATATTATACTTACTGGGGGGCTATTAGGATAGGTAGGTGGGAAAATGCAATCAAAGAAGAAAAGCCCGTCATGGTAAGGGGTTCCAGCAGGTCCGACGATGACAGCCCTTAACAGTTCCATCCTTGTTTCACAAACTCGAACAGATATTGTTTCTATGAAATTCAGAGAAAGAATCTGAGTAAGATAACCATAATGTAACGCCATGTGACAACAAGCCAAAACAAAGTGCTTGTTGTTTTCAACTCAGTTGAGAGAAATTGGGGAAGGAGAAAAAATCAAGTCAAATTCACCTGGTAGGTCCTTCTCCAAAATTTTCCATTCTTCTTGAATTCTCTTAGCCCAGCTATTGGGCCTCTAACAAAAGAGACAAAAATTTAAACCATATGAGTTATGTGATAGGTGTACATATTTAAAAGGACAACAGAGAGATGCATTGTATGCCAATCTGCAATGCATTACCTGCTCGCCTGACACGTCCTTGCGACTATAGTGATGATCAGAGAAATCCTCCACAGTATCAAACTGTTTAAAGCTCTTAAATTTGTTAATTATGCTATTTTCTTCGTTGTCTACTGCTACTTCATTAGAATTTGATTCTACAGTAACTGTGGAGCTACCTGAAGCAGCGACTGAACTTGTGTTCTCATTAAGGCCAGATATGATCATCTTACTTTTAGATTCAGCAATATCTAAGATGCTACTCTTGTTAACAGAGGGGTCAGGAATGCTTGAACTGCCTGCACCAGACGGGCCCTTCAACCAAGGAAGCGATACCTCTACTCCAGTTGGAACATTATCGAATTGAGATTGGATAGCCAAATAATCATCTTCAAATAAGTAGTCATCATTGTCATCATAATCAGAAACATAATCAGCATACTCATCATCATTATCACCATCATCACAGAAATCGTTATCATCGATATAAGATAAGTCAGAATTGGAACTGTTGATATTCTTCATATCAATTGAATCAGTTGCAGAACTCTTGAGATGATCCATGCTGTTTGCTGATGCTGCCAGACTGGATGAAAGCCCAAGATCACAAGATGAAGGATCCTGAGGAAAAGACCAAAGACGACACCAATTAGAAATTGGTTGTTGAATAAAGAAAAATAAATTGATTGATAAAGCATACAATTGCTCTCGAGTTTCAATAATATACCTTCATGCCATTTGGGCATGTATCAACGTAACCCACTTTAGATTTTCCCTTGGAACTTGTATCACTATTTACATGACCCATCACAATGTCAGAATTATCTGAATCCCCTTCTACCTTCATTTCATCACATAGAACAACCTATTAAACAAAAATATATTTCAATACGAGAAATAACATATACTCACTTCATTAGAGAGATTAAAACAAGAAACAACCATCAATCAGGGTGCCAAGTTCAATTGTGTGATTGGTCAAACAAATGTGTTTACAGCTAACCAGTGAGGTAGAGTCATACTGCTCAGGAAACAGGATAAAGAAGCAGCACATAACAAAGGCTTCGTAATGTACTAGCAAAATTTGCATAAAAAAGATTCATGTAAACGTGGCTCGTCAAAGAAAGTACTTTAATTTTGAAGAAAAAATAATCCTGCAAAGCAAGTGTCCTTTTGAAAGTTAACTAAAAATATGGTCACATGATAACAAAATATTATTTGCATTATGCCTTCGAATGATGAGATAACAAAAAAATTTTATAACAATTGTTCTCGTATCAAATGTATAATGATGAAAGTAAACAAAAGTGTTCCTGGATATTAATATGACGGGGATTTTCTTGATTTCAACTTCTAATGTCTTGGTCACAAGAGGTATCATACTTCCAAATTCATGTCCCCGAGAGAGATAAAATCCACAGAATTAAACAAAATACATTGGCAATTACACTCACTGAAACAATTATATAATATAAAACTTATATCAACTACATACCACAACAACAACAAAACAATCCACGATCGGCATATGCTTCCACGAGTTTTTCCAAGTAAACCAAACAACAACACTTCAACCAATTCTCTCACTTAGATTAAATCATTTTGTAACCATATAAACTCCTAATAAAAGAACATAAACAAAATTACAAGCTCATACTCGACTATTGACTGCCAACAAACATAAAACTACATCAATTTAGCTTCAAAACGAATACTACATGAAAAAATCCCAAAATTCAACCCTAAAGCATTATAATTTCGTATTTCGTTGTTCACGTTCTTTTTTAGAGCTGCGATCAGAATTGAAAACGATTACCTCGTTTTGTTTGAATTTTTTGCAGATCGATGCGTGATCATCAATATCTAGATCCATTGAATCCACAGTTGATCCTCTGAAAGAAACGGAGTCCAAGTGAAAAAAAAAAAAAATCAGAGCGTACGACCTTTACTAAAAATAATAAATAATCCAAAAAACGAAAACAAACGGTAATAATGCTATAGAGAAACAGAAGCCATTGTTACCCGAAAAGTCTCCAAATCGACGTTTTCTGATCAAAGAGAGAGACTGTGAAGAGTGATAGAGATGGATATGGAGTTAAATACGCGCCTTATTAGGTACGTTTGCTATCGTGCGCATGAAAGAACTATAGGTGCAAATGCAGTACGGTTTAATTTGTAGGAAACGTGTTAACTTTTTATTCGATTCAGGATATAGGAGCTGACGTGATCGCTTATAATAGGGAGAGGGATTGGCTTACGGTGGATTCTCTTGTAGAAGATTGTTTACTATTGGCCATTAGGATGTCTTGTATTTGGACGGATTCTGATGACTTGGCGAACGGGAGCAAATGAGTGAAATGCCAAAAACACCCTTATAATTATACACCAGTATTATACCATCCTTCTACTAAATAATGACATTTTTTAATTTTTTTTATTATCATTTTATATTATCAATATGTTTTTTCTCTAAATTTTTCATTCGATTATTAATTTGTTCAACTTTCAAAATAATCATATTCCAATATCCAATAACAAGATGAGAAGATTATGAAATCAATATTTAAACAATGGAAAATTGTTTTTATTGAACACATTAATGAAGCTTTGAAAATAGGATAAAATATTTATGAAATGGTAGATTAGTAAATCACCTCATTCGATTAATTATCATCTTAAAAATCGTGAATTAATTAAAACGACAATATTTAGTAGACGGAGGGAGTATTAATCTTTCAACACCGGAGGGAGTACTTTATAACTTCATTTGTAATAAATTTATTTCTTAATTAATACAAGGATAAACATAAAAAAATAAATAAAAAAAAAATAGAATGTCGGGTGATGTGGTAATCTTTTATCATCACCTAAGATAATAATTACTCCATCAATTTCAAAATAACTGTTTGTCAATACCAATACGACATTAATTAAAGCAATAAAAGTACTTATTTACCTCTATAATTTTTGTTAATTTGAAAGTTGATTGGATACTTTATTGAGTTTATCATTTCTAAGTTGCATTAAATAAGGGAATAAAATAGATAAAAAATTTTAAAAAGATGCATTGGAATCCTAAATTCACAATTATTTTGAAATGTTTAAAATCTTAAAACGATGAAATGGAGGCAGTAATTGTTATAAAATATAATAATAAAACAAAGAACTTAGCCTCTTAAATTTAATAGCATGATGAAGAGCTTCTTGATTGGCTATTTGAAAACAATATTCCAAATGTCCGCCAAAATAAAAGGCGCCAAAACCTCCCACCCTTCCACTCACTCCTCCGCCCTCTGCATATAAACTAAACAGTAATTGCAATTTCCATCTTCAAACAACCAAAATCTCTATTCTTCTCTCCTGCAAAATCACAATGGCAGTCTCTCTAGGTTCCGGCAAATTCTACGGCACCAGCCTTCCTAGACCTCGGATCTACACCGATGTCAAGTTCAATTCTGTTCGGGTTGACCCGCCGGTTTCCGTGATGGATCCGTTTCTCTCTTGGGCAGAGGAGGCTCACTGGTCTATGGGAGGTCTGAGCTTCATGCGCCTCCGCCTTCAAGGCCGAATCGAAGGTAACGTCGACAAGCTCCGCAAACAGAGGGAGAAGCAATCAAAAGTACAAGCCCTGCATACTCAGAATTCTCCGATGAGAGTTGCCGGTAGGGTTCGGGTCAGTGGTAAAGGGATGAAGAAAGAGATGGTGAGTTCTGGATCTGATTCCGATTCGCCGTCACCGCCTCCGGCTCCGAGAACAACAAAGAGGAGGAGATTTATGGATTATTTTGATGAGGGAAGCGAAGACGAAGAGAATCAGAGCCTAGCGGTGGAGAGGGAGAAGAGGAAGAAGTCGGTGAGGAAGCTAGCGGCCGACTTCGAACAGGTGGCTGATAAGACTCCGATTAGTACACGAACAAGGAGAAGAAGTCTGGAAAAAAGCCGCAACCATGGCGGGCCTACCGGTCAGTGATGAAAATTGTGGAAGAACTGAACAAGGATAATTCAGTAGAGAAGAAATTGAAAGCTGCAAAGCAAGGCATTAATGGAGGCAGTCCTGTTGATATGGTTAGAACTTCACCAAGATTAGCTAAGAAACCCTAGAATTAAGATCTTCGATCGCTGTTTGTGACTGCTATTTATTGTAGACGCTAAAATATTGAATGTAATATAGCTTAATGTCATTTGTTTCTCACGTGTAAAATATTTTTCGAATTTTCTCCGTTTGTTTGATTTGTAAAATAATGGAAAATATTTTCCGGAAAAATATTTTCCTTACTTTTCTATTTCATACTATTATCACATTCATTTTTTCAACATACATTAACATCTCCATCACTATCTTGATTCCGCCACCATCATCATCACCACCACCTTTTTCACCTATCGCCACCACCACCTTTTTTACCCATCGTCACCATCATCACCACCTTTACCCTCACCCGAATACTACCACTTTTTTCATTACCATCACACCAACACATTCGTCACTTTCGATTCTATTATCGTCATCACAACAACTAACACCTCTTTCATTCGCCGCCACCACCACCACCACTCACAGCACATTCACTTCTTCCTTAACACTGCTATTGTCAGCACCATCACTTCCTCTACCTATATCACCATCACTTCGTCCACCCCTTCATCACCACTACCTCCACATTCATCATCAAATTATTCTCCATCTACAATTATTTTTATATTAAATTGTAATTCATACTTAATATAATTTAATTTATATATAATAATTATTTTGCTATATTTCACATATTTTACGATATATATATATATATATATATATATATAAAAGTTAAACTAGTATTTTATATAGTTAAATTTGTGAAGTTGGAAAATACTTTTCAAAATTGTAAACAAGCATCGAAAAATATTTTTTTGCATAATATATTATTTTAAATAACATTTTCCTGCAAACAAACGGAACTTTTATTTGATCTTCTTGGTTTTACTTTTCATATGTTGAGATTGAAATCAAATTGAGCTTTATCACCATTAAAATGTTTAATCTTTTTGGTACAAATTTGGAAATGTCCTGCTCATAAAATTTGACTGATTTCATATGGATCAATTAAAAGATAAAAACTTTGGTGCTTGCATAATTGTGAAATCTATTAAAACTATGATTAATACATTTGATTATAAGCAAACGAACATCTATTCTCATCCAACTATAATTCCAATCCACACATCTCTCCATACTAGAACTTGAACACATTTTGCTGCATTGTATTTATGCTGTGTAATCTAAAAACATGATTCTTCACATAACGCCATCCTTTTCCGCCACAAAAGACAATAAATTTACCGACCAAGATTTTACAAGTATACGCAGAAGCATGAAAAGTTCAAACTGGGCGCAGACACAATTTGTTCAAGTTCTGATTCGGCAGAGGGATTCGCTGGAGTCTCATCAACCTGCAAGATAGTTCAGTTATAAACCTGTAAGTCGACGGCCTTTCCCAAGGCACAATCCCGAAATCATCGTTGAACTCTTCCATTCCCTCGACGAGATACTGCCAGGTCAGCGCACCAGCCCCGGCTCGTTTCCTCTTTGCTGATTTGTAGATGATGTCGAAAACCGTTTTGTAAAAGCGGTCCCTGTCTTCCGGCTTGTAGTCCTTGTTGAGGTTGGAGTACCCGAATTCAGTGAAAAGGACCGGCTTGTTCAGTTCATAGTGGCCGTCTTCTATGTGGGAGAGCATCCATTTCGAGACATACGACAGTTTGTCTTCAAAGTCTTGATCATGAAACCTAGAAAAGCGAATAACGATGTAAAAGCAAGAAAACGTATGATCATAAGGGGAAAAGCAGGCAAAAGTCAAATGTAATGCTTGCCAGTGATCTGGGTAAATGTGAACAGAGGCGAAATCGATGTCTGGGACTTTGCTGTTGCGAATAAAATCAGAGCCGAGGTTTGCTGCCCAATCTTCGGGGTTGACGGTCAATCTTTTGGGATTTTTGGGACCGTAAAACCCTTCCAAACCCACGGTCAAAAGATGGTTCTTGTCAATTGATTTCACATAAGCTGACATTTCCTCTATCCAAGCCTACAATTTCATGACAAACAAATATTACGAAGACAGTCATTTCTCGTTTATTCGTGGGCTTATGAAATAGAGAAGGAACTTGGAAACGTAGTTCATTTTTCGAGTAGATTTGTCAAGGGAATTCATCACACAGTTGATAGTTTTGAAGTTATTAACCCAATTCAAATTATGAATTTCTTTGTTACGGTTTCGAAAATGCGACGGTAGTTCACAACTTACTTGTAGAGTGTCGCCAGAAGGATCAGTGAGGCAGCGAGGTTCGTTTATCAGCTCCCATGCAAAGATGGTTGGGTCATTCCGATATTCGGTTCCAGTGATGCTGTTTTTTCTACTCAACACAGTCTGTCCAATTAAACAGGGATTCAAACTGAGTACAATATATACATACAGCATTTTCAGGATTATGTATACAAAATGTGATTAGGCCTAAAATTCACATCTGAGAATATTTGTCAGGTTATTTCATCAAAGGCCTAGCTTTACATAGTTCTTACGTACCTTTACATAGTTCTTGAAGTAATTTTTGATGGTTTGATCATAGAAGAAAGAATCATTGGATGCACTCAAGCCAACGCCTTCTTCCCATGCCCACTTCACATACTGTGTCTTCCCACCATATGCTTTTAAGTTATTGACTAGGCTAAGCAACAGCCTTATTCCATGTTGTCTTGCTTCTGCAATCACATGATCCAACCCCTGCCATAATCTCATTCAATAAAGCAGGGATACAAAATTCACTCACAATCCACGGAATTAGCTATAACAATTCCATCCTTGATGAGTAAGTGTAGGAAAGGCCTATAAACTTCCCAGTGATCTTTAACTGAACATTACAATTGAGTTCTACCCAAAAAAAAAAACCAATTCAAACCTAAAAGATTAAGCAAATAGGTACAGTTTCACAAAGAGTTTTCATTACCCTTAAGTTACCCCTTTAAATGAATTCATCCAAGGTTTTTACCACTAAACGAGGTTGCGAACTCGAAACCTCTTGCCTCTTTGTTCAAATTACAGATTGCAACTTACAAATCGTTCATATGCAGTGATTTGATGCATTTTTACTGGTTTTACATAAACAAATTGTAGTTTTAGCATGCAACATCTGATTTGTGGTGTTTGCACAGGGTTTCCTATTCTAGGACCACTTATAAGCCTCTCATCATTACAAGCACCCACATTGAAATGTTCAATTCTTAAGCAATTCTAAAATTCAAGCAAATGATGCCAAAATTAACCAGATTATATCAAATCCAAAATAAACTTTGCATATGACAGAAAAGTGCAAACCTTGAAAACTTGTTCATCAAATTTACCAGGGGAAAGCTGAAGAGCATGGTAACCGCCATCATTGAATGCCCAAGCTCTGCAAACAGTAAGACCCATCTTTGCACCTGCTTCAAGAATTTTACTAACCCTAGGTTTTCTCTCTTCTTCCACAGATTGGTCCATTAGCCAATAAGAATTCCAACCATTTATGTAAAATGGCCTACCATCTACCATAAATTGAGTCCCGTTTCTGGTAACAAATGCTAAATCTGATGGCAATTGATAATCAAGCTTCAAATTCCCAAATGACATGTAAAGAAATGCCACACAAGAAGCAAACCCAACAAGTGTAATTAACAGCCCATTCCCGGCCACCATTTTTTGCTTCATATATGGCATGTACGATATGAAAAATTGAACAAAATTTCTCAAAATTCTCCTTGAACTTTCACAAATATGAACACCCTTTCTAACCCAAACAACAAATGACTAGTAACCTAGAAGAAAAATCTCCAATGTGATTCAACCCACACAAAAGATTAGATTTTTATACTGCTTTCTCAAGTTTCAATCAAATTCCCCAATACCCTTCACAGCCAATGTTAAGGCTACCCAGATCCCAATCTGAGAAGGATACTCAAACAACAAATTTGAATACCCTTTGTAAGCTACAAGAAAGATTCACTATGTTGTTCAAACCAGGAAAAAGATGAGGTTTTTATGTCGTTTTCTTGTGTTTAAGGATGTGGGCTTTGTTCACCCTTGATGGCTCTGAAAGAAGGAGAAGGGGCTTAAGGAAGAAGGGTCAAACAAGTGAGAAAGGATACCTAACAAATGACCATTGACAACCATTAAAGAGTAAAAGAAGAGAAGAATGAAGGTGAAATTGATGGCGGTGGTGGTGGGAAAGTGGCTGTAAGGTAGAATGTTGGTATCAAAACAGATAGCTAGGAATTAAACAGATCTAATCAACGCACAAATCTTTGGTTTCTAATTCCTAATTTCTGTTTCCTTCAATTTTAATACTCTGATTCTTTCAGAGACAAGCTTCCAACCCTATTCAACGCCTATGGCCCAATATCTGATTGTGTTTACCAAATTTAGTGTTATATACAAAGAAAAGTGAGATCTTTGAATAAAAAAAATTGAAAAAATCTGCACATCTAATTGTAGATCCGATTTTTTACTATAATTTGCAGAACTTATTTTTTAAATTTGTTGGATGTTTATGATTTGTTACGAGTTAGTATTTGTTAATAATGGAAGATTATAGCCTTATGATATTAGTAATAATTAAGATTTTTTAAGTTAAGAAGTAGCAAAGCCATGTGAAAGACCATAGGGAATATTGCATTAACCTTCACCGACTCCCCACCCTTTATTGCATTGTTTTGTACACTTTCCCCTTTCCCATTTTCTTTTATTTTATTATTTTGTGCTATTTAATAGTAATTTCAAAAATGAAATAAAATTCTCCAAGTAAATACGAAGAATGATGATATTTGTCGCTTCGTTTTTACACTTACTATTTTAAATAAGTTATTTTATATATTAATTTACTATAAAATCAAATAAAATCAAATTTTATTTACATAGACATTTTTGTAAGATAGAATTGTTTTGATGAATGTTTAGGCAACATAGGAGTGACTATGTTTATGGCATGATTTTCTTACTCTAATTTAAATTATCGACCTATAATTAAGCAATACTACTAATGAAATCTGGCGAATAAATATCATAGCCTAAAAGTGCAATCAAGAAGATCTCCATTATTAATTTAGCCAGCATATTTAATCGAAAAATTTGTTCGCGTCACCATACTTTTGAATTTTTTAACAAAAACTTAACCGCGGAATATAATAACTATGAGAATGTCGATTATGTTGTGTTGGGAAAATATACGGATAAATATGAAATTGTGTAACATTTTATGATTGAAACTTATTTTATGATTTTATCAAATATTTTAATCGGATAAAATCACAAATTTAACAAGAATTTAGAATAAGAATTTGTTATGAAAAGATGAAAATGAGTCGTACATGTTTATTGCCCAATGCCAGGTTTTTATAGCAGAAAAAAACATCCAAAATACACGAGTTTTCGAGAAAATGACAGGTTTTTAATCCATAATACATGACTTTTCAAGGTAAAAATAAAAAAAAATTGTTCAAGTTAACATGGTAGTTCAACCCCAACTTGGGACGCAGCCCCAGACCCTACCAGGGGCGCCGCCCCTTAGACCCCGTTAGGGGTTGCAGGCCTCAAACCCCGCTGTCAGGGGCAGTGCTTCCGGATCCTCGATATCGTAATAGAACACGAACAAACATGCACTTTGTACGCTCCTAACTTATTCGATAAAATGTTACGATTGTATTGAGCAACTAATCGATCCAATTATATTAAAATTCTAACATCTTAAACATTGATGGTAGATTCGATTTGTTTAATTTAACTAGTTTTTCGTGTTTTTATTGTTGTTGTTTGTTGTTAATTAATAATTTTGTTATTTTCGAAACATCGAAAAATAGCTTTCAAAAAACGTACACCAATTGTTTGTCATGGATGATGTCTTTTGAATAGTCTTGATACACTTACTAGATTACACATTTTTTTTCATTTATAAGTTTATTTAACAGTAAGGACACGGATTCTTGTGATACTTTTACGTTGTTTCAATCCGCATTGTCACTTTTGAATTCCGCATTCTTGTATCACTGAACATTTTGTTAATGAAAAATAGACATTTTCAGTTAGAGCATATCCAACAATTTTCTTCATTTTTCATTCCCCAAACCCCATTTTGCAGGATTTACAATGTTTTTGCTTCAACCATCTTCCTCGTTTTCCATTCCACATTTCATATTCAAATAAAGTAATAATATTTTATTATTATTATATTAATTTATTTACGTCAAATCTATTCCCAATAACAAAAAAAATATTAAACACATTAAATTAAATCAAAATTAAAAAAATTATTAATATAATAATCATTCCCCAAAATTGGATTCCTCATATATAGGGAACCTCATTTTGAGGTTATGCTATATTGAGAATGGTTGGATTTAACCATGCCCTATATTCATTCCCTATTTTAAGGATTTCTCTAAAATGGAGAATCATTGGAACTGAACTGCAAATAATTATTTGGCTGCTAATAGGGAAAGTTTCTAATTTGGGAGATATAATTTCTTCATGGTTATCATTAAGTCATCAGCCTCATAATAGTTCAACCTTTCATTATTATACATATGACAAAGATTAGTTCATCATTATGAGTTTATATTATTGATGAGATGATGAGTTGTTTATAAGTTTTTTTATACACATCATATATCACAACTGATTATTTATTACTAAAATATAGCGAATCTTTTCTACATAGAATATGTAGATTTCAGTATTTGACCATAATTTTGATAGCTAATTCACGAATATGTTTTTTAATAACAATTGCACTGACTAATAATAAAAATTAATATAAACGGAGTCACAATTATGTTTTATTAAAAAAATTAAGTAACTTAATAAGGGTGTGTAAAGGTATGTATGTTGACTTAGGATATAGAAAACATTTTGATTAATTTTGCAGTGAAATGGGCGCAATCTGTGGAGCATTAATCAAGGACCACCCTTTGACTACATCAAAATATATTTCAGTACACAAAATAAAACATCAATTCAAATTTGAATCAATTGAGGTAGACTTAAAAAATATGTCATGCGCTTTCTCTGTTTTGCAGAATGGTTTTCGGGCAATTTTTTTTTATAAAAAGGTTCTTGTGATTTCAAAAGTTATTTTTAATTACGCCATGAAGATGAGTATACAGCTCAATAATAAATTTCAGAATTTTTCAAATAATTTTTTTATTTAAATGTGTTGATTTTTTATAACTTTTATAAAATCATAATAAAATGAAGAATTTCAAGAAATTATTCAAATTTTGATGTATAATTTTTAAATAATATGGTTAAATTATAAAGATTTTGAATTAATTGAAATACCTCCCGTAACACTATTCTTTTTAATGAAAAAATATTTTTTTCCTCTAAATTTTGAAACCATAAGCATCTTTTGTAAAAAAAATCCACAATGATCATTTTACAAAAGGTCAAACCACAAGATATGTTTTTTAAGTTTACCTTTTAAATTATATTACCTCTATTTTTTTAATAGTCCTCTTACATATTTCACATTTTTTAATAAAACAACTAATAAGGGTATGTAAATACTAACCTGCCCCTAATGGTTTACTTTTCAAACTCAAACTGTGCATTTATTATTGTGGAATAAACAAGGGTATGTATGGAAGAAAGAGTGAAAAGAATTATGAAATTTTGAAATTGATTACTAATTTGTGTTTTCACATTTTAACTAAATGGACTACTATTAAAAAGGGAGGGAGTTATAATTATAAGAGGTTGTGGTATACTCACATTAGATATCAATGCAATTTATTATATATACAATGAGAGGTCTAAGTTTTTGTTTGATAGTTGATATCAAACGATCTAAAAGGGTCTTGCCAGACAGAAAAGACATTAGAGGGCTAGGCTGGACTTATGACGTAACCGCTCTGATGCCTAAACTATGATGAAGCATGATGAATAATTTACATGATGTAGTAGTGTAGAGAATCAATTACCTTTCATGGGGATTTGTGTCATTGTTTAAGGGAATAATGATCATTTGACTCTTCTTAGGGCTGCCACATGAATAGCACGCCCTTTTTTAAGGTTACCTCTTGAAGGTTTTATTGGATAAATGAAAGACGTGGACTATGTAGTGTACCTTGTTAACAATATTGATGTGTGTATTAATTAGCTCATGGTATCACTATAATATATTGAATGTAATCGTTTTTAAATGTTTCATATAAACATGTTTTAGATTCTCGGTTGCATATTTTATTTGGAGTGAAACATGAAATACATGTTGAAGGAACATACCAGTTTAGTTTTCTGAAAGGTAAATTCCCTGTACATAGATATTGCGCTTTGTACCTTGTTATCAATAGTTGATGTGTGAATTAATTAGCTCACGGTATCACTATAATTTATCGAATGTAATCGTTTTTAAATGTTTTGTTTTAGATACTTGATTGCATATTTTATTTGGAGTGAAACATGAAATACATGTTAAAGGAACATATCAGTTTAGTTTTCTGAAAGGTAAATCCCCTGTACATAGATATTGCGCTTGAGTAGATAACATGTACAAGTTAACATCTTGCTAGTACATTATAACATAGTTGAATACTTGGTTAAACTGAAAAGAGAATATAGAAAAAAATATTATGTCCATTATCTCTTGTAATGAATTTTGTCTGAGGCAACCCATTAAACCTCTTTAACAACACTAGTTACTGTTACCGTTTACTGCCGTGGTTTATTGTGAACACTCTAAATCGAAATTCTCAGAATACAGTATTCCAAATGGCTCCAGCACTTGAAAATTCCAATAGCAATCAAATATGAGCTTAAGTGAAAAGTACTATTATATACAATTAATTATAGCTTAGCCCAATTAATACCCTATTGATGTGTTATTGAACAAATTGATTAAATTTACAAGCTAAAGTTATATATAGAACAGTTCAATTATTTTGGAAGCTATTTGCTCCATGCAATGATCCAAAAGTAGCTGTTAAGCAAATTATGTCTCTTCCACTTCAAATATCATAGTTTTGGACAAGACATAGGCCCTGACAATTTATACAAAAAATGGCTCATTTATGAAATAAAATCAAACCCACACAATGTGTAATAAATTTGATTTGATTTTTATTTCTTTCAATTACAAGTACTAAAATTGGTGCAGGAATGATACTGAAGAAGACTCGCAGATTGAGTGCTAATTACTTCATGAACTAAATCTCTGAAACATTTATGCGAATATAGTAATTTAATTGGAATTATATATTGAGAACCTGATCCTTTGGATTTTGGATATCATGTCATGAAAATTCACATTGGACTTCATTCGTATCACGAACAGAAATTTAGATTTTTCGGAACCAATTATGCGTACCAATGTAACCAAAGTGATACGCACAAGGCGAATTTTGTATCAAGTTTTAAAAAATTTCACCATAGCACAAATTTAAATGCCTTCAGGACCTAAACTAATAGAGTGCACATTTGGTAGCTGCTTTACTAAAGCTAAATTGTTATTCTTCCCTTTTCTTTTAAGGCTTGCTTTTCTCTCTTTTTAGTGGAT
>CATIWQ010528903.1:0-24990 GCA_949673415.1 Euphorbia schlechtendalii
AAAGGTTATTACGGACGGTTCTAAAATAAGACCGTCCGTAATAAGTATTACGGACGGTTCATAAATAATGACCGTCCGTAATACATTAATTATATTTTTTGTGGCAGGGTATTGCGGACGGTTATTATATAATAACCGTCCGAAATACCTATGTTTCATTGCGGACGGTTTATTTAAAATAACCGTCCGCAATACTATAATACGGATGATGTATTACGGACAGTTTTTGTTTAAAAACCGTCCGTAATACTTTTATATGTATTCCGAACGGTTGTTACGTAACAACCGTCCGTAATAACCCCTCCGCGTTTTTTTAATGATCAATGCAAACGGTTTTTTGTACAACCCTCCCAAAAAGTGCGACCCTACAGGCCCTTTCTGCACTAGTGCAGATTCCGATAGCAAAAGAAGATGTGGATAGGACTGCATTTATTACTCATAAAAGAACATATTGCTATAACGTCATGCCTTTTGGATTGAAAAATGAGGGGGCAATGTATTAGAGGCTGGCAAACAAAATGTTTGAAGGGTAAATTGGGGAAATAGTTAAACTTTATATTGATGATATGGTCATCAAAAGTAAAACGTTGGCCCAAAATCTGGCCGATGTTGCTAAGGTTCTGAAAACGTTGATCACTTTCAATTTGAAGTTAAACCAGGAAAAGTGTGCTTTTGGGATCTCAGCTGGAAAATTTCTTGGCTTCTTGGTCTCAATGAGAGGAATCGAAGCCAACCCAGATAAGATCAAAGCAACTGTGAATCTTCCACCTCTGAGAAATATGAATGAGGTGCAAAAGCTTAATGGAAGAATCAATGCCTTGGGTAGGTTCATTTCATGCTCGGTGAAAAGATGTTTGCCTTTTTATAAAGCCATTAAGGGAACGAAGAATTTTGGATGGACCGATGAGTTCCATCAAGCTTTTAAAGAATTGAAAAGGTTCATCACCATCGCTGTTGAGTAAACCACTCCTTAGAGAACATTTGTACTTGTACATAAGTGCATCCGATGAGGCGTTAGGAATGGTTTTAATCAAAGAAGAAGGAGGTGAACAATTCCCAATTTACTATATTTTGAAAGTCTTGAAAAATGCTGAATTGAGATATCTAAGGTTGGAGAAAGTAGCTTATGCATTTTTTTTGGTATCTCAGAAGTTACAGCATTATTTTTAGAGCCATACCATAGTGGTTTGCACTGACCTCAGTCTAAAAAGGATCCTTAAAAAACCGAAGACCTCATGAAGATTGGCTGAGTGGGCCTTGAGATTAGTAGAATTTGATGTATGATTTGAGTTGAGGAAATCATTGAAATGTTAGGTGTTAGCCAATTTTATTCAGGAAGCACCTGAACCAGTCAACGAACGGTCAAGGGTTGAGGTTTAGAGAATCTGCATTGATGGAAGTTCGGCCCAAGGGCAAGGTGGAATTCAGATTCACATGGTCGATTCTGGGGGAATTTTTATTTACCAGGCTGCAAGATTATCATTCCCAGTTACAAACAATGCATCAGAGTATGAAGCTTTCATTTACACGTTGCAGTTGGAAAAGGTAATTAAACCCGACCGAGTCAAATTATGCAGTGATTCTAAGCTGGTGGTAAATCAGATGGGAGGAGGTTATGAAACTCGAGATAGTAGGATGCAGAGGTACTTATCTATTGCTCAAGGCTTGTTAGTAGAGATTAAAGCTGAGGGAACAAGAGCTGAAATTATACATATATCACGTGAACAAAATAAAGAAGCAAATAATCTTACCAAAGTGGCCTTTGAACCGACCGGCGAAAATGGATTACCTTGTACCATTGAAGATATATCAACACCTAGTCTGGTTAACAGAGAGGTATTCATGATACAAAATGAGCCTGGAGAGTTGAACCCCAAGTGGTTCACCCCAATACTTGTATATTTAAAGGATTCCATTTTACCTCAGGAGGAGGCTGAGGCACAAAGGATTGTGTGAAAATCTTTTCCTTATGCAGTAATATGGGGGCAGTTGTATAAAAATTCTTTAAAACATCCTTGGAGTAAATGCATTGGCCGAAGAGATGTTGATTACGTTTTGTAGGAGATCCACGAAGGAATATGTGGGGCCATGAAAGGCCATGAAAAGAAAGACACATTGGTGAGAAAAGCCAGGCTTCAAGGTTTTTATTGGCCAACCATGGATTTAGATGCAACTCAGTTAATACAACAATGTCAAGCGTGTCAAGCACACACACGGAATATTCGGGCACCACCAACGGAGATGACCATCATTAAATCTGCATGGCCATTTTCCACTTGGGGAATAGACATCATAGGTCCACTCCCAGTTGCACAATATCAGAAGAGGTGGATCATTGTGGCAGTAAACCATTTTTCCAAATGGGTAGAGGCAGAGGCAGAGGCTATCGCAACCATTTCCCCCGACCAAGCAATTCAATTTGTGAATAAGAGCATAATAACAAGGTTCGGTATTATGCACACAATTAACATAGACAATGGCACACAATTTAACTGTGAAGCTTTCAAGAATTTCTATGAAGGACTACATATTAAGTTACAATTTACTTCGGTCTCTTATCCTCAATCAAATGGAAACCGAAGTAATAAACCATACTATTGCGGATGGGATCAAGACCAGAGTTTTAAAAAATTCTACTTCTTGGGTGGATGAACTACCCAATTTACTGTGGTCTTATCCGACGACTCCACAAACGGCGATTGGAGAAACACCCTTTTTGCTTACTTATGGAACTGAAGCCATACTTCTAGTATATATTGGAAACCCCAATGAGAGAGTGATCTATTATGTGGAAGGTGCAACGAAACATGACCGCTTAAGAGGAAATTTGGATAGGCTAGAAGAAAAAAGAGACCGAGCACTACAACGGATAGCTGCTTACAAACAAAAAGTAGCTATAGTCTTCAACAAATCAATTTGTCCAAGACTTTCCAGGTCGGAGAATTAGTTCTTCGAAGCATAGAAGCTTCAAGGACAAGGGTTGGACAAGGAAAATTTGGTATTAAATGGGAAGGTCCTTTTAAGATCGATCAGAAGGTGAACCTCAATTCATACAAAATACAAGAGATGGAAGGACGGGTTTTACCTCGGTCTTGGAATGCAATGGTGCTACGAAAATTTTACCCCGGAGAATAGATTAACAATATCTTTTTTGAATTTGAAGTCTCTCTGTAATTCTTTCAAGTGTCATAGCACAATATAAAGATAAATCAGTTTCTTGCAGTCAATTTATTTGGATCATTTACTTGAAGTCGAGCGAGGTTAAAAATAACCCTAGGTAAAAAATTAAAAGTTATTTTAAGCCAAGCGAGGTAAAAAATTAAAAGTTATTTGAAGCCGAGCGAGATTAAAAATAACCCCGATGGATAATTGTACTTTCAATGAGTTATTTGAAGCTGAGCGAGATTAAAAATAAACCCGGTGGATAATTATATTTACAATATTTTACTTGAAGCCGAGCGAGATTAAAAACAACCCCGATGGATGATTATACTTACAATAAGTTACTTGAAGCCGAGCGAGGTTAAAAATAACCCCGGTGGATAAACTAGTCTAAGTTATTCATAGCTGAGAGAGGTTAAAAACCTCGGTGGTAAATTATCTTGAAAGTGTCTGAAGCCATCTATGAATAAAGAAAATTTATATGCGAGAGATCTAGTAAAAAACAAGATTTAAGACAAGTCAAATACATTACAAACAAAAACAATAATTATTTCATCAAAGTACAAAATGACGTTATGAAGGAACAGAAGCAGCATCATCTTGTTCATCGGGCATCTCAGATAAGTTCGAAGTAGCCCAGGAATGATATAAGCTCAGTAATTCCTCATCTTCCTCTTCATCTCCACCACTGTTATCTTCTTCTTCGGCTGATGAAGTGTCCAGGCCACCAAAAAGTCTTCAGTCATTGAGCCAGAAACCTATAGGGTCATCAGGTTTTGGTTCAGGAAGTGTTGCTAGTTCATCTAAGTTGGCCGAAGGAAAAATCGCTTGTGCTTTGCGGAAGTAGTTAACGTGAAAGTTGATTCTGTATTTATTCCATTTAGCAGTGATGCTGATGTCTTTCTTTTGATAATGATGCTTTAGTGCACGATATCGGGCCTGCAAGAATGACTTGAGTTTATCAAGTTTATTATATTCCACAATTAAGCTTTGGTTCTTCTTTGAACTGGCATCCAAATCCTTGGTCAATTGAACATTCTTCTCCTCAGCCTCCTGTCGTGCATCTTCGGCGCTGGTAAGAGAAAGTTCTTTCTCTTGGATCATTTTTGACAAATCACCTCTTACCCTCTCCAACTCAGATTTTTGTTCCTCAGCCATTCTACTGATCTGTTCTACCAATTTTTTCTTTTCCTCAACTAAAGATGCTTTCTCTTTGGCAACGGAACCAAGTTCTCTTAGTTCTTCAATTAATTTTTCCTTTTCATTTGTTAACGTTTTATTAGCCGATCGTAATTCTTTAATCTTAGAGCTCCGAGCCTTTAATTTTTCATTTAAGTAGATAGAGTGAGAGAAGGCCTATATTGAAAAACATGACAAGAAAAGATAAATATACCTACTTCAGTTACAAAGGAAAGTGATTACTTTGAAAACTTACTAGAAGAAGGTGAGTTCGGTGCCTATGAGAAACTCGCTCTGCAGATTTTCTTTGTAAAGAAGCTACTTCTTATGGGATTTGCACTAGACTGGTGAAATGATTAACAGCAATGTCATCATCTAGCTCCACTTCGGGGTCTATGGATATAGTAGCGGCCTACATGAATAAATTTGTAAGGAAAGGCTTAAATGGTGAAATAAAATGAAATAACAAGAAACTTACAAGTTCGGTTGTTGGATTTAGCTTGGTCAATTTGCAAGATGGAGCGGTATTTTCTTCCCACGTCCTTTCAAGGCATCCTTGTGAACCCGCGGTCAAGAAAGGAGTTTCAATAGTGTTTTCATACTGAGGCTCGGTTATTATGGGAATTGTTGATTTTGGAGAAGTTGGAGGAATTTCATAGATTACTTCGTTCGACCCTAGTGATGTTTCTTCCTCTGCAACATTTCTTGTCCCATTGAGGAAATCTTTGGTAGTCGCAGAAGGCTGTTTTGCTTGACCCGAGGTGGTTGCATCATGGCTTTCCTCTACACTGTAATCATCAACCTCACGGGAAAGGCTACCCAAAGAGGGTGACGGAGGAATGGGCGGAAACTTGGTCACATCCCCGGCTAGAACCACGTTCCTCTTTTTCTTCTTCCCTTTCTTCTTGGACATAGCTGCCAAGAGTTCATTGAAGGGAACAAGATTAGACATACCTACAAGAAAGAAAAAGAAGAAGTCAAAAGGGAATATATATCAAAAGAAGAGAAACTAACAGGGTCGGTCATCAACAGAAACTTCAACAAGCTCCACTTCTTCCCCGATATAATTTGATATTTATAATGACCGAACTTCAGAATATCAACGGGAACTTTCATTGTCTAAAGAAAGTGTACTGTCCGACCTTGGCATTCTGCTAAACAAACATCCTCTTTCCAAGAGACCGGATTCCCATGCACTTTATTCCACTGCGTTGGCCAAGGAAAATTTTCATTTTTAAACACCGCCATGGGATCGCTCCTTTTCGAGTTATCCTTGTGAATCCAAAACCATTTATCTTTGGCGATTTTAACCAATGCTTTCTTTTTCAGAATTTGAGGTAGTTTTAACCAGCATGATTTGGAGGCGAAGTATAGTAGTTTTCCACCTCCATTTTGAATAGGGTGGTAGAAACGCCTGAAGACAAAACCATCTAACCATATGTTTAGGTCGGTGCATAGCTTACTTAGCAGAAGTAGTTCCAGCATAGAATTTGGTGACACTTGACCCGGAGAAATCTTAAATTCTCTGAAAATGGAACTCACAACCCTACTCGGAGGAAATTTAAATCCCTAATCAACCAATTGTGTATGCAAACCGAAGGATGCTTCAAGAGGATTGTCAATAGTATCGGTCGGACCAGGTACTGATCTTAACACTCTAGGTCTGTTTGTCAGTTGTTTCATATAACGCATTACTTCGGCTATGGTGATGGTAGAATGCACAGTTACATCGGCATCGGGGGAAATTTCCAAGGATTTGGGCCTGTTTACTTTTTCTTCTGGTCGATAAATTTCTAACGTCATTGGGACAAGTGGAAGGTCGCTGCAATATTGTGGGCTTGTTAGGTTTCGAGGAAGGGAGAACGAAGAGGTACCTGTCGAGGCTAAGGTTGGATCAAAAGGTTCATTCATATTAGAATCTCGGTTTTGGATTATTTCATTTTGGGGTACTGCTGGGTGATGAACGGTCGTGATGGGAATGGCGGCAAATGGTTGGATTATTTATATAAACGAAGAAAAGACCGGATAATGGTGGCCCGAGGAAGATGAAGAACTAGAAACTGAAATAGTAGACATCAAAAAATATGAGAAGAGGACTTAGTCTGGAGAAGAGTATTGTTGTCAATTATCACCGGAGATTGCCTATGAAATTCAAACTTGTAAAAAGTACAAATGAAGGATAAATTCAACATTTTACAGAGAGTGGAAGAAGCTGGAAAGTTTGAATTTAAAAAAATAGTAATGATTATTTTTACAGGGGAAAAGTCAAGCGTTAAACAAAAGACAAGTTAATCGACGCTATGATTCAATATAAAACGCCGCAATTGCATTCCACGCACATCCCAGCCGTGATATAATAAAGGACGGTCTTTCCAATTAATTACTTGATTTATTCTAGCACAGAACCATGAAATTGTACGCCTTAAAAGGGGCGTAATCATGATCTCGGTTGGAGGGGGACATGTGATAATAGAATACATACATACATACATAAGAGGCCCATAGGTCCAATAAGATTAAATCCTTGGGCTCATGGAGAGCCCATCAGGATTATCAAAATAAACTGTTACAATGTGAGTTAAGACCAAGTCAAACAAGCCATAATGAATGAGATATAATAGGAGAACTGTTAACAACGGCTAGTGAATCTGCAACCATTAATGAGGATTTCCATAAAAGGACATTATAAAAGGATGCTGTCAACCGAGACAGAGGTACGACAAATATACACAAGCAATTGAACTTTATATTCTGATTCTCATTATTATATACTAATTTAAGCATCGGAGTGGCTACGCCGGAAAGCCCCGGCTTAGTTATCTGACGCATTACTTGTTTTACAGGTATTGCGGAGTTTAGTGGTGTTTGTGTTCGTGATTTGAAATAATATCATTTTGATATCAATAGTGTATTCCAATAAAGATAATACAAATTAGGTTAACAAAATATTAACCACCAATTGATCTTAATCACATAATGCCTCCTAGCTTTTGAAAAGGTCCACATTCTCCTCCAATTTGCAAAAAAATACACCAAATCCTCTATTTACGTCAGAACCGGAAAATATGGAGCTTGTGGTGTACACGCATGCCACAGGTCAAAACGTTAAAAAGTAAAACTAATAACAGGTTAACACATGATACAAAAGTAAAAGTTTAGAAATATCTTTATGAAATAATTTCATCAAATATCTTATACTATATTCTAAAAATTTATAAAATCCCAAAAAGGATACTACAAAAGTAAATCGATCTAAGATCAGTTTGCAGCATTTAGTCATTATGTTGGCAATGATGCAAAAAATTAGATACGTCTACCCCATATATGTCTCAATATAAAAATAGATTTTTTTTTGTAAATGGAATGTGTTTTGTTAACCAATCAGTATCGAAATGAAGTCGTAGATAATTTCCTTTTCCTCGTGCGAGAAGTTCCTCTCTTCCTCCACTTCGTTCCATTTGATATAAGCCGGTAGTGAAACCATCTAGCCCAGTTGCTTTGTCGAGATGGCCAATATAACATCATCAACAACATTGTAGCTCATTTCCTAGGCATTGAACCAAGATTACTCGAGCCTAAGCCCAAGCTCGTCCCAACTAAAACAATAGTAGCCCAAACTCGTCCAAACTAGTAACTAAAACATATAGGGGTATTTTTTTTATTTGCCATATTTTCTTATAAAAGTTTAAGCTCAACAAATATTTAATATTACAAAACTCAAAACTATGAATTTTATTTTACATGAAAATGAGAAACATCTTTTCTTTTTACCCTTTTTAAAATTGATTTTGTAAACCATTATAACTACTTTCTTTCTCTTATTTAATTTGAATTTCTCAACTTTAAACGTCCACATCTCACAAACCGTTGATTTTTTCGAATCGACGATATGAAATATTTTGTTCGTCTTAATTTTATCTTTAAAATAACATACAGTTTGATTTTTTTTTGAAAAAAAAATAATGTTTTGCAATCTTAAACTGTGTATAATTGTGGTATAATGCTTTTTACTGCCTTTTCATGAAAGCATTATACATAGTATAAAGTTGTATAATGAATTTACATAGATTTTTTTCTCCATTATGTTTATAAAAATACCGATTTCCTCACAAAAATCATGGCATGAAGACTTTAAACTTGATATGAAAGCTCTTATACATAATATAATAGTGGTTATGTTTACAACAAAACTCACTTTCTGGTAAAAAGAATTTATTGTAGTCTTATACATAATATAATAATTGTATAATACTCGTTATTACTGCTTTTTCATGAAGACATTATACATGGTATGAAAGTGATATAATTTATTCCATACAGTCTTTTGTAAAATACATTATACCACTCTTATACATTGTATAACGCCTTAATGAAAAATTATTTTTTTTATTATACTACGTATAAGATTGCGATAAATTTTTTACTTTTTCAAAAAATTCAAATTGTTTGTCATTTTAAAAATAAAATTAAGACAAACAAAATATTTCAAAGCGTCGATTAAAAAAATCAACGGTTTGTGAGATATGAAAATTTGAAGTTGTGAAATTCAAATTAAATAAAAGAGAAAAGGTAGTTACGAGGGGAAAATGGTAAAATTAAAAAAATGAATCTAACAAAATGGCAAAACAAAATTCCTCATCGTTGTAAAAGCAATAAAATCTAACAATTGTTGATGTCGTGGTAGATACCAATGTTATTGAAACAGGACCGGACATCGAACTTGTGAAGTAAATGGTTCACGATTTTATAGGTTTGACCGGGTTTAATCGTGGTTCAACCGTTATTTATATTTTTATATGTAAATATTTAAATAAATATATATAAAACTATGCATTCATTAATCATCAACTATAAATTATAAATAAATAAATAACTCATTAAAATTATAACACATTAAAAAGTAAATATAAAAAGGAATTAATAACATTTTTTTTCTCTTACTAATTTTAAATAATATTTTAACTATATAATTCATCAAATATCTCAATACAATTATGACACATTTAATATGATTAATGATTTTAGGAAAATAATTAAAAATTTTAAATACTTAATATATTCTATAAAAACAAGTAATAATTTAAACTAATTGATTTTCTACCTTAAAAAATTTTAAAATATTAATTATAAAATGAAATAATTTTAATGATGATAAAAAATCAAAATTTGACCGGTTCATTAGTTCATTGATTTTTCCCGGTTTGAACCAGTCTAGAACGGTTTTATATAAACTCGTTATTTTTATTCAATCGAACCGGACTCATTGCTGGTTCCCGGTTAAACCGGACGATCCGGTCCGATTTCAATAACAGCTGTAGAGACTGAATTTGTGATTTTAGAAGTTACAGGTTCGAACCATATCCGAGATGGGTGGAAATTTCTTTTACAATTTAATAATATAACCGCATTTGCGTAAATCTTTTTCAAGAAAAAATGTAACCATTTTAAGTATATGGTTTAATTACCCAAACAAATACTGTGTCCCACTAATGAGGACAAAAGCAATAAAAATCAAGGCAAAGATCTTACATAAATTTCAACAATTTGGAATCTCCAATACAAAAGTAACCAACAAATACAGTCGACGACAACTCAAACATTACAAACATAAAACTCCTAGCTTAAACGCAGTCTTAAACAACCAACAAACGCCTCCCTCTAATTATAGTAAAAAATTCATTTCACCATTTCCTCCTAGCCGTTATATTAAGAGATTTCTCCCCATCTTCCTATTTTCATAGTTTTACAAATTCATCGTTGGCATACTGTTATACTAGTGATGTATAGTTAGAATTTACCTCCAACTATGATGTTGGTGGCGATTGTACTCATCATTGCTTCGATTCGTCCTCTCATTAACCTCATGTTCTGTCCAATCCCGAGGTCGCCACTTGTCATCTGTCTCATTTGACCGTTTACTTGTTGAGTGTGGCGATGAACTATGAGTTCCAAGATCATCATATACCAAAGAGCTCCTCCATCCCCTTTCGGAAAACGACATTGCATAGGAAGGTGCTGAGTCATAATTTCCATATCTTGGAGGGTAACTTGATGGAGGACTCAATATGGAATTGACACCCGGCGGCCCATCGTCAACGGAATCCCAAAATGATCTTTGTTCATGGTGATGCCGCCTGCTTATAGACTCCGACAAATGATCTGATCTGTGGTGGGGTCGTCTTCTAGAAGGATCATAAATTGAAGACCCAGCTGCCCATGCTCTTTGATCAGCATTTTCAGGTATTGGTGCATTGACTCCTGGAAAGTCAACTGCCTTTTTCTTTGTAGGCTCAGTTTGTTTTGTTTCAACAATTTCTCCATCTTCTCCATCTTCCTGTTCTACCTTGGCTTCTTCATCAGCGAAAATTGTTATCCCAGATGGTTGATCCTCGACTTCTGTATCTGAAATATGTAGAGGACATCATAGCATAAACACAACTTCCTGCAATCTAAGGCTTAGAAAAAAAAAAGAAACTACAAGTACTAGCTCCCAAAAATCACTGGTTTTATATACCACAACAAATTAACCCTAATTATGAAGGGTAATTATGGATTCCTTCACTTGTTCATGAGTCCAGTTAATCAGCGTAGTTGAACTTCTACAATTTAATTATATATCAACAAATTCTATTAGAAGTATTTTAAGTATTTGAATCACCAAGTATTAGAAACTTTCAAAATAAAAGAAGATAAGAAGAGATAAAATAATAAGGAACAAAAAATGCTTTAGGAGAATGAATAAAAGGGAAACACCAATAGAACCAAAGCATCAAAGGTCATTCACAAAATAGTATTCAAAGCATAAAAAGGAGATATGCTATTACAAATACATTGAGCACAACATATAAGAAAACAAACTTGTACATGACCACTCTACAGAAAAAACAGCTAACATAAATTCACATGCGACTCTAAATCAGATAACCAAATTGTACAGACAAATTACCTAAATATCCTGGTGGATATCCCAATTCTCTCATCCTGTTTAGCCAAGGAGGTGGATCGAGCTCCTGTACAATAAAACATGTGTGCTAATGTCAACAAAAATATCTACCCTTGTATTATATCAATGACGGCAGCTAAGCTCATAAAGTTACATCACTATAGTCCAGAACAATGTCAACTTAAAACAGTGAAAAAACACATTAAATCCTTGATTTCAGTTACCATATTAATATCATGTCCATCTTTCAAGCAAACAATCGGGGAACCGCACATGAGATAGAAGCCTAACGCATGGTTCAGGACCGAAGAATTATGTCACATAAAAGAGAAGGCAGAAGTTTATTAATTAAGGTTCTTAAGTAATTTCCTTTTGGAAACGTCATTATATTTTCCCCAAGGCCATATACAGTTGAAATCGGTAGGTAGAAATCCTATTTTGTCTTATTAGGTGAATGAATCACTAGACAGCGGCCTAATTAGCCTTAAAGTCCTTATACATACTGCAATGTAATGCAAAGAATTAATTAATGAAGATACAGAATTATTCTTTTTTCTCTTCCTCTACATTCTTGTCTCTCCTATCTATTCTATCCTCCCTAATCTCCCCCTATCTCCTCCCCTCAAATAAGATTTAATCCTGTTTTGTTACTCAATTCTTGGTCCTATTTCCAGTCATAATCATGACACATTTCTAGAGATCAAGACTGACATGATATCTGATAAATGCAACATTTAAGCGAATGGTTCAGACTTCAAGAGAATATATGTACTAGTACTACATTTATAACAATCAATACTTATAATTATACTAATTCAAATTGAGAAAATCAATAATTCTACAAGAAAAGCTTCACATATCCATGGATATATGGACATCTCATCAACGTACCCAGTTCTAATGTATAAACAAAGTTACGCAGATAATTAACTCGTTACTAAAGGTTTAAAATGTTTCCTTCTAACTGATTCCATTAATTTCATTTTCCTTGGATAAACATTGTCATCATCTCGTATTTATATTGTAGAACCCATCATTGATTTTATATTAAGTTGAATAACCTTCTTAAGCACTCAGTTATTTCTCCCCTACCTTTTTGTTAGATGAGTTCATTGTAAATTTGGATCCAGCAAAAGCAGTTAAAGTACTTTATATATAGTAGGAAATTAGACTTCTTGAATTGTTAATATATTGCTCTTACCCCAAGACCCAAAACTCGCTTTGTTTCATCATCAAGAGACCCTGGCTTCAGTCCATCATATTTTCCACCAGAAGAGTTCTGATAATATCGAGTTGCATTGCGGGAGCCAGCATTCTGATTTTTTTTGGACTTGTGCTGGTTTCTAGCTTGATTAACAGCAGCATTGTCACGAGGCTTAGGGCATACCCTCAAAGAATGACTGTAAGAACCACAGTTGAAACAACGAGCAGCCTCACCCACTATTTCCAAACCACTGTAGAAGAAAAAGATGTAAGACATCCCATGTCCTCCAACTTTAGAATACAAGTAGAATAAAGAAATGATTATGGTAAAAGCCAGAATAATGAGCCAGTCAACCAAATTAAACACAAAATTAAAACTGCAGAAACCAGAAAACTAAAGTATGAGATTCATGAGAGTATTATGATTAAGTAATTCAAATGATCTACGAAATTTCATTGTAGGAAATAATCTAATCGTAGTAATTAAAATCTTACAATTGAACGATCCAATTCACCCCTAAACCTATTAAAATTTATGGGGTGAATGAAAATACACCTTAATTTTTACGATTCATGGCCGATTCGCCACCTCTTGCGATTCTACTGATTCGTTTGATTCATGAATTATTAAGAAGTTCAAGCATTGTAGGAGCAAACTCTTTTGAAGATGATGACATTAGGGAGATTAAAGATTTGACTCAAAGTAGCCAATGTCAATTGCCTCACCGATAAATTGCCGGAGCAAGGTGGAACCAGAGCCAACAATGGATTTGACAAGTCAATGACTAGGCATTGGAACGGTTGTGCATTGAGTGAGCCGCATTTCTAATTTGTGTTAAAATTAGTCTCTAGTTTAGGAAAAGTGGAAATGCGTGTCATTAATTCTAATTGCAAATAACTCATATCATAAACAATAATTCATGTTCAACATAAATATTTCAACTCCAGATCTGACTAATGCTATTACTTAATATCAAAAAAATCGAAACTAAACCAAAAATATATTACCCAACTAAAGCTTTTATAGGGGCAATATATGCTAAAGATTTGAATTATAAGTAATTTAAAGGTTTAATATTAAACTTGCATATCTAGAATGAAGTTCAATAATATCTTGAAGTTAGACAATTTTAATGTTTTGTTTTATTAATTTTATAAACTTGAACCAAATCATACGATTCCCGATTCAAAAAATTTGGATTCCGATCCTTGATCAGAATCACGATTCAACATGTATGGGTCTAACGAACAAAAAAGACTCCAATGGTCTTTTCCTAGTCATCACTTTGTTAGCCAAGCATATTTTAGTCTATCCACTGCCTGATTAGTTTATTCAACCACATGATTAATTGCATCCATAATCCATCATTCTACCAAGACATACATATAATCATCCTTTGGATTTAGGATTCACTTCCAAAGTTTCCAGAAGTACACAATCTAAAAAACATTCAGGAAAGAAATATGTGCACAATAGTTCCCAAAGGGTAATCAAGGAATTGTTTCCAGATAGATTTGCTTGGGCAATTGTACTTCATTATCAATTCCATATACAATTAGACGATCATCTGAACAATACCATATGCTATCATATATACTCGAAAGGCAAAACATATTGGCATGTTTTGCTGACCGCCCTTGAACTTTTACTTGTTCCTTTTAGCCTCCTACTTGGCAAAAGTGCACCACATGTTTGTCTGAATGTCACATGTCAGCTTCAGGTTGGTTTAATTTTTCAAAGATGTCATTCTCTTGATTATTCTCTCTCTGACTAGAAGTTGACACATGGTGTTTAGGGAACTCGCTTCTAGTGCACTCTTTGCCAAGTTGAGGGGTTGGCAGGAACAAGTGATACTTCAAGGAGGCATTTGGACATATGTGTCAAGTTGAGGCGGCTTAAAATGTATTTTTCCTACTAGAAAAATACTATTTTTTAAATTCCAAGCAAGTTCAACCAAGACAGCCAAACCAAAGAAACCAAAATTTGAAATACATATCCATGATAATATCAGCATTACCCTTCAACATTACTTGGAGCATCTGCTGAAGTCAAACCGAATGCAAAACCACGATCATAAAGAGGCACATAGACACTCTCTGGCAGAAAATCACTACTCTGCTCTTTCTTTGTTTGATTTTCTATCCAAAAGGACTGCAAATACAAATAACACCTTGAGGAATAAATAGACATAATATTATCGTATTTTTTTATGTTTTCTTAAAGGCATACGTAAATAATTTTGAAAAAGGTGCAGCAGCTACTGAAGAGCTTCATTGCTATCACATAGTACTGGTTAGATCAAAGCATCTGGACATCAAAGAGTGGAATTAAGAGGTTCCATTCCACCCATCAAAGAGTTGGTGCTTCAGAAAGTTTAAATCAGGATCTCAATCCCCATGAGAAAATGAGGAAAACATCAAATAGAGTTGGAAGATGAATTTAGAAAAGCTGAAGCGTGCCAATGATCATTCAATTCAACACAAAATAGTTGGATGAGACATCATCAAAGTAAATGAGAAAAGGATTTCACTATATCCACAAGGGCATCATGAGCCTATATCCAAATCAATGAGTTGACAACAGTCATTTTTGTGATTGTCAATCTCTACTCGCACATAAGGCATTTTATTTTTAGTTCTTAAGCTTATTCATAATGAACAGTGAACATTTAAATTAATAGCACATAAAAGAAACTTTAAAGAAAACCATATTTTGTACATTATCCAGAAGACCGGCATCTGATGTTCTTATTCACATTAGTTAAGATTTCAAATGACTGTAAGTCTGCAAGTTTACCATTAATTTCATTGTTAACACGTAACAATTAGCTATTCTTCTCTTCCAAGGGTTTAGAGTATCAAAAGTCTCCCATTTACAGCTACAATTACAGATGCATATGTGTGCATTTGAGACTTGAACATTTTTCAATATTTCCATAATCCACTAATATTTGAGACTCGAACACTTTTGAAACTAACCTTGTCACTTAACATCCAACCCCTCCACTCTTTTACCTTCACCTCCTCTGGTGAAAGCATCTATCTTTGGAATATTTTTCAATAGATAAATGTCCATATGCATCTTAAATGGACCAAGCACCAGAAGAAAACAAAAGATACTTGAACAATGAAAATTCATTAACATTTAGATTTAAACACATCAACAGATGTCCAAAGAGACTCTTTCAAACAAACAAAAAGATAACATTAACATAATTAGATCCCCATTTAATTAATCATTTTTTAATTGCAAAAAGGGTAAAGAGACGCTGAACATTATTGGATTTGATACTGTTAAAAGTTAGATACACAGTACAATCCCTACTGTAGTTACATTAGTTTAACAAGTAAAATAATGCTACAAGAACTATATGAAACACTTAAAGTTGGGGAAATGGATTGACGACCAACAAGTGGTACTTACATTAATTGAATAACTGAATAAAAAGTTCATTAGTCTAAACATATGTTAATATGTAAAATTCTAATCAACACACAGCATTTCAGTGCTACACATTTTGATATTTTGTTTGATTGTATACAAGCATACATGATCTTAAAAAAACAGAATGCATGCAATACAAGAAAAATATGCCCACTTACCACTGAAGAAGATTTCTCCATGCCAACCGATAGTGCAGGAAAGTATGTTTCTTCACCAGATTCTAGCATTTTGTTTGAGTCCTAAAAAATAAATAAATGGTTCATGCAAATTCATAAACAAATCACAAGTAAATAGCAAAACCTTTTCTGCATTGTATAGAATATCAGTGTCAAGTAGGCGTGAATACAAGAGCTTACAAATACCCACATGAAAAAATCTAGGAGACGAAGCAAGAAACATCTAGAAATTACTTAAATTTGAATTCAGTTAGACTCAGTTTTGTCCAAATCAAGAATACTTATAACTCTCAACCAACATTACCTATCTAATTCATTAATTTTATAGTAAGGAAGATTGTAGACAGTTATATAAATACTCTTATACTCTTTCCATTCTTTTTTGTAAGTCTTTTAGCATTTCAAACAAAACCAGTAAATAATTTATTATATTAAAAAGTATTTTATCCTTTACACGTTTATACTAAAAGTCTCTTTCTTCTTTATTGCTAATTTGTGATGCCATCAATACATAATCTATCTCCAAATTAATACCAGGGAAAATTAGAGAATAAAAAGATGGAAAAGGCATTGATGACAACAAAAAGAAAAAAGATGAAAAAGCTCAAGAGACTAAAAAAATAACAGAGGGAGTAGATGCAAATCATCTAACCATATTACCAAGTGGCTCACATCATCCCATCATCCACCATTTTGGAGAAATAGATAGGTCTCTCTGTAGCAATTTTCCTAGGTATCATTTATTCTACTAAAACCATTCTAATATATTCAGAAGTGCGCTTCTCAAGTAATTCTGCAATCAAAGCTACGAGAATTGTTCCTAAGAGTAGACTGTAGAGTTAAAACACTAGTGCTCAGGAAGCAAATAAATTTTATACACAGCCAAAGAAGAAAATGTTGAAACTTTCAGTGTATCAGACTAAATATGGCATTTGAACTTATAGAAATTAATAACCAATCAATAGAAAGATTTTAGCCAGAATTTAAGATTTACTTGAGATGATGAACCATGATGTGCATGCCATTCTGACCATTGTATTAATAACTCCTCCAACTTCCTTTTGCTAGATCTGCAGAAACCAAAGGACAAAACAAGTTACAAGAGCGAAAGAAAAGTTGCTTCACATGATTCGCAACCTCCCATTCAATCCAGAACAATGACAGATGCGACAATCGAAGTAGAAACCATAACATACAGGACTAAATTCTTTGAGTATTACTTCCCCCCTGACCTTGTTAACGAGTTAAATGTGACATGCACTGAAGGTTGTTGTTGATCGCATGTAATTCTTGCCCGCTTAATACCGGATACAGCTTTCGTATGGAATTATGGAAATGACAAATTATTGAAAATATATGTCCTATAATGGAAGATTTATAGACTATATACTGGCAGCTGATCACTGCTCTTGTAACTAATAAGTACTGCTCATTTCGTACTTTAGGTACTATAGATAAGTAGATAACAAATCAATATAGATGAGTTGAGAATATACAAAAAAAATTGTGCTTATTTTAAACATTTTAGATGTTAAATCAGGATACGACCAAAGGGCTTGCTGTTGTGGACAGGAACATCATTTTGGCTAGCAAGATAACCATTTTGAGCATTCACTGTAAAGCCGAACCTACTCAAGTTTTCAGAAACTATAACACTGTCCGCAACCTCAATATTCACCTGTCTAACAGGTGAATCAACCAAATCCATCTCAACCTCTGTTTCCATTGGAAACTGGCCATCTTCATTTCTAACATCACATTGATTCTGCACCAAAGTATCAGGAGGAACTGTTCTGCTTTCTGCTAGAGCTTCAACAGCATGAACTCCTGAAATCTCTGCTGGTGTGCCTTCAGTTTCATTATTACTTTCATGTAGTCCCATGATCTGTGTGAAACTTCTTTCACTTTTAATAAGAACTTCATTTACTTCAAAATTGTCTGAACCTGTTTCGTGTTTCTCTGTTCTAAAATCACTGTCATTGAGATCTAGATCACTGGCATGTTTTTCATTTCTGGAATCTATATCATTGAGCCTACAACAATCCACAAGTGTTGTTCCTTCTTCTTCATCAATATTACTATGTTGAGTAACAACTTCACCTGGCTCAGGTTCTGACTTGAGAAGGTCATTGTTTTCACTGCTACCTCTAGAAACCATAGTTGGCTGGCCAATCATATCCTCACTTTCCATCTTGAGGTATGAAGATACTGTATCCTGCGCTGCAATTAACCTGCATCAGATCAATTCAAGTCATATGAGCAGAACAAAAATACCAACTATCAATCCCAATGAGGTAAAAATTTCCATCATGAACTTAGCTTTTCCATTGACGGCACATCATAATTTGAGAGAGTGAACACACATTCAACATCCGTGAATTAAAATTACATAACTGATCATTTATATTTGCAAATTTTATAAGTATATGTATAAGTTTATACTTTAACTCTTGCAATTCTCCAGGCATTAAGACTCCGAGTCGGCCTTTCAAATTAAGCAGAAAATTAAATGACTCGTTAGTCTTCACCAATGCTATAATGACTTTAAGTCACGAGTTTATGCAATAAAAGAGTATTGATCCAGCTTAAATAGATAATCTGCAGACATATTATGAAGAAATTATTATAATTCATTACTAAGATAATTAAAAGAAGAATGACATTTCACCTTAACCAAGCCAACTTATAACTAAGGTTCCGCGTAATTGCTTTCGTCTCCTAAATTACCACATGATCAAGTGCACACAGAAATTTAGGCCAAAAAAGACAGAGCTAGACCATCCATAATCACGAAATGACTTAATAATTAAAAGAAGAATGACATTTCACATCAACCAACCAAGCCTCTCACAACTATGGTTCCGCTTAAATGCCTTCATCTACTAAATTACCATATGATCAAGTGCACATAGAAATTTAGGCCAAAAAAGAAAAAGCTAGACCATCCACAATCACGAAATGAATTCCCATTCCCAAACTACCAAAGAGGAAAAAGAAATGTCTACTACTATTAGCCATAGAAACCCCTCAGTTTACTTTGCGTCTGCTCTTCCTCCTAAATTAAACTAGTTACAATTATCAGTTTATAAACTATAGTTACTGTTCAAGATTCAAATTATTAACCCTAGTTAATCAACTCCAATCTATCAATTTATCAATCAATAAAATTTATCAAACTGAATAAGATTCCAGTACTAAAATGAAAAAGAAACATAATATAACCCCCAATTTAGTTTTCAGAACAAAGCAATCCAAATAATAGCAATACACTGAAAATGTATTGAGGACATAAAAAAATAAAACTAACCTTGACCGGCGACGTAGGGCGGCTGATTTCGATGGCGGCGTCGGCGGCGTTAACTAGTGTAGCGGAGTATTGGCTGCTAATTTGCAGGAGGATTTCAGATTGCACTGTAATGATCGCAGATTCAAGGAATGGGGTTTTCTAATCCCAATTTGATTTTTTTTCGTATTCAAGAAAAAAACGACGTCGTCTGCTTGTCAGTAAGGTAGCAGGGTAGCAGCCCAGCTCAACGTCAGCTGATATTTTTTAGAAAAAACATTTAATTCGAACTAAATGTGGTCAAGCATAGAGATTTTGCAAAAATTGAAGTCAAAACTAAAATGAAATATTGTGATTTTCATGTGAATCCGGGCTCTGCGAGGCGTACTCCAGATTCGTGAATTTTCCCTGACCGAGATTTTTGAGACACAAAGAAAATAAATTTATGAACTATATATCAAATTATAAGAACAAATATCAATAATTGATATACTTAACGAAACCTTTTGAATTGAATGAAAGAACATGAGGTTAATTCTCAATTGTTTAGTCATAACAATTTATCACAATTAAAATATTACTTCCTAAACAAGATTACAATCACTCGAAGTTAAAAAGAAGTTGAAATTCTACAAAGTAAATATTAATTTTTATTAGTCAACAAAGCATTTATTAAAACATATAAAAAAAATGTCCATATATAATAATACTAACTCTAGGAACAAAATTGGTGGTAATATTTGATTGAAAATATAATACTTTATTCGTCTATTAAATATTGACGTTTTAGAGGGATTTTGATTTCTCTTTTTTATTTTAATTCTGTATTTTCAAGATACTTTTTCTCTAAGTTTTTCATTCACATCCTATTAATTTGTTCAATTTTCAAGATAAACCATATTCCAATATCCAATAATAAGATGAGATACTATGGAATCAATATTTAAACACTATAATATTATTTTTATTAAACATATTAATGAATTCTTAAAATATGATAAAACATTTATGAAAGGGTAAATTAGTAAATCACCTCATTCGGTTAATTGTTATCATAAAAACCGTGAATTAGTTAAAACGACAATATTTAGTAGATGGAGGGAGTATCAAAGTTCTTTTAGCTTCAGGAAAGAATTCCTTAAAACATAAGAAAATAATTCTATTTTAAATTGAAATATACATCTAAGCAGGAAACTAGAAATCCTAAATATGCAAATAACAGATTAATTCTTAATAACAAAAACAACATGTCAGCAACCCAATTATCTCATTCCATCATGTTATTGATCCAATAAGAATCAACCAATATTCTAATAGCTTAACATGTGTCTTATACATGCGTGTCCATATCTCTCTTAAGCTAACTCTAATTAGACCAAGTCTTGAACCTCACTTCCATACTTGGATCAAATTAACACATTCTTCATTTTTGCTCAAGCTGAACTTATTAGAATTTGTTGAAACCCTACTTGAATAGTGAATCACAAAATTATCTTTAACTAACTCACTTATAGCTTCTTGAACACCATTTGATTTAGACTTTGTAAATAGAATTAGAGAAAGATCTTCCCAAATCTGCTTCATGTCTTTACCATTTTTATGTTTGATATTTGGTGTTCCTTGATTCAAGTCATATTCTCCCTCTTTTAATTTGATTTGTCATCGAATTATTCAAATACATTTATTTTCATAAAATACAATACCCGAAGGAAAATAATTCTAACATACATCTAGCCTAAACTACCTCATCCATAAAGGGTTAACACATTTTATAGTTTATCTTTAATCTGTGTTGACTGTTGAGTAACCTATTCAGCTTAGATTGGTTTTTCAAGGGAAACAGATAAAACAAAGAAATGATGAATGAGCAAAACAGTATAAAGGTCGTACAAAGTTTAAGAAAGATAACACCTGAAATTTTATCTTGGTTCGGCTCTAGCCTACCTCCAGTCCTCCTTTCCGAGCTTTAATCCACTAGTGATTTCTTTCCTCCCTTAGGCGGAGAATCCTTTATAATAGATAGATCAAATTGCAAAAAATACAATTCTTTCTAGCTACCACTCAAACTCCATTTAGGTACCCTTCCTAAATTAGCTCACATATTTTAATTGAAAGTTTGCGAACGAAGGAGTTCAACTTATAAAAAATGTTGAATCCTTTTACAATGGTAAAGCGTAGCTAAACTCTAAACTAATATGGATTCTCTCTATTACAAACAGATGAGAATTTGAGTTTTTGCTTTTTGATTGCTTGAAAATGGAATTTCTAAATGATGGGATTGCTTAAACAGAATTTTTAGCTCTTAATAAATTCAAGGTGATCACCAAGTTTAAACGTCTACTTCGGTCTTCTATTTATACTTGGAAGAGTTGGAAGTAGCAGTTGCAAACTTCTCAACCTGACTTGTTCTCCAATTTTTCTTCTCTTCACAGCTTTCGAATTTGTCGGTTTAAAACAAATTCCAGGATGTTTAGAGATAGAGAATTTAAACGTTGAAGTGCGAGATTAATATGTTAATCTTGATGTTCCAAAACTCTTTTCTTCAAGCAAATCCATTCTGAGAGAGAGGTGTGTGAGACTCAACGTGGAAACTTGTGATTTGTTTGGTTGTTGACATTGTAGAGTAGCGCGGAGACACTAGAAAAATGATGCATGTTAGAAGATACCTTTTGCGTTGGACGCTAGCGAGGAATCTCCAACATTCCTTACTAACACCTTTTGGTTGTGAGAACCACTTAAATATCTTCTCTAATTTCAAAGCTTTTTATTTGAAAAGCATCAAAGGAATATTCTGTCTCTCATAGACAGAGTTAAACTTACATGTGTCATATTATTTTAAACTGTCAAACAACTCAGCTTTTAATGAATAAAAGCTACTCAGCTTCTTCGCTGAGTCTATATCTCAAACTACGTAATACTTAGCCTAACTCAGCTTTTCTTACTCTAAGCCATAACTTATTCAAAACTCGATAAACTAAGTTGTTTTTCCTTAAACAAACTCAAATAAACTTGTTTAATCAAGAGTCTACTTAGTACTTAATTAATTTCACTATCTTAAACAGTTTGTTATTTCTATAACGTTTTATGTACAATGAGGTACTGTTAACTTGTGTTCAACATTTAGACTTTTTATGCATTATTTTAGTTTTCTATTATAAAAAAATTAACTTTTAATATTTTAAAATATTTTTTATGCATTTTTTATATCTTCTATGTGAAAAAAACAAGGATTTTAAAGGCTAAAAATACTTTTTTAATTCCTAACAAAGGGAAAAAGGAAACTAAACCTAGAAATAAAACAAACTAAGGATTAAAATAAATATGCTAACATGTGAGAAGGGTTATAAAGGTAAGGAGAACTTCTTTTGACACCCTCTTAGCCTTGATTATGAGTCCGCAAAAGTTTCGATAGCACGTACAAACATAAGCTTTCATCATCGTTTCATGAGAGGGACCAAGAATCCCGTACTCACAAGCTACCCCTCGGGAGATCACTGCTAGCATAAGTTAGAGTGGTTACACGAAAAGAACAACATATATAAATTATACTTGGGGTGGAAATAGTTACCAGAGTTGACCTCCATGTATCATGGAAGAGTCGAAGTTAACCTCAAAAAGCAAAAGACCGCCACACTCTTTAGAAAAGAGATTGACCTTCGAACTTTCAAGTTTAGTGGATATGTGGTGTTGAAGTTGACCTCAGAACGAGGAAGATTGCCGTGCTCTTTAGAACTCTTACTAGAGTGACCTTTGACCTTTGAAGGTCATTGGAAAAATGGTGTCTAACTTAACCTTAGAATACGGAAGACCACGACACTCATTAGAAAAAAGATTGACCTCTGACCTTTCAAGATTATTCGAAATATGGTATCTAAGTTGACCTCAGAACATGGACGACCGCAATGCTCTTTGGAAACCTCAACTATAATGATTTGTTACCTTTCGAAATCATTAGAAGCATGGTGTCAAAGTTAACCTCATAATGTGGAAGACCATCGCGCTCTTTGGAAAAGAGATTGACCTTCGATCATTATAAAATATTGGAAACGTAGTGTTGAAGTTTACCACAAAACATGGAAGACCATCGTGCTCTTTGGAACCCCAACGAGATTGACCTTGGGTGTTATATAACCTTTTAAGATCTCGAGAAATATAGTGTCTCAAAATGAGGAAGACCACCACGCTCCTTGAGGTCCCAATGAGATTGACCTCCGAGTGTTATATGACCTTTCAAGAACCTTTTGGAAAAGATAGAGTTGTCTCTATTGACCTTGGGATAGGAGTTTTGATGAAGTTGACTTCTAGGGTTAAAGTGCCTAGTCATAACCTTGGTTTTGATCTCCAAAATGTGACTGAGAAAATCTACATGTAAGAAAAAAATAATTTTGAAGTCAGTAATGTGTAAAGGCATGTTTTAATTCCTTAATTGACTTTGCGGAAGTAAAATATTTAGCCCCTTCAATCAAGAGTTGAAACATGAACAAAATGATTTAAGTAAGAGAATTCGGTCTTGTCCAAAATATTTATCGAGGTAGAACTGCCTCTTGTACAAATTATTATCTCGTAGAAGGCTTAGGTGTTTTGTAAGGATGTATTTGAATAATCTGGTTAACTTAGTGGGGATAAAATGGATTTTTATAGTAAAGGGTGTGTAAGGTTTTGATTTTTAAAATGTGGTTCGAAAAATAAAACTTGGTTTTGATCTCTAAAATGAGGTTTGGAAGATCGATGCTGTTTTAATTTCTGAAATGTGATGCGACAAGACAGTGGTGTAACAAGGATGGTAACATGGTAAGATATTAAAAAGACAGGGGCACGACAAGGAAGGTGACGCGATAAGGATGGTGACACAATAAGATAATGGCATGGTAAGGTGAATTCATAGTAAGATTGTGGTGTGATAAGGTTCCTGACATGCTAAGATAGTAGCATGACAAGGTTAAGTCATGGCATGGCAAGGACATTGATGCTACAAGACAATGACACGATAAGGATGGTGACATGGTAAGACAGTAAAGCGACAAGGTGAAGTTACGACAAGACAATGGCGTGACAAGGTTGTTGACAAGTTAAGACAGTGATGTGACAAGGTTAAGTCGCTACAAGATAATGGAGTGACAAGGAAGGTGACACGACATAACAATGGCGCAACAAGGAAAGTAACATGACAAGATAGTGGCACGACAAGGACGGTCACATAGCAAGATAGTTGCGTGACAAGGTAAAGTCATAAACAAGATCTTGTGAAAAATTTTCACGAATATGTGCATGTTAAAGATCGAATTAAATATGCTCTAATGTATGTTAAGTACTCGGTTGGTCAATTATTTGTATGTTTATTTGTAAATACATACATACATACATACATACATACATACATATATATATACACACACACACATCTATATACATGTATGTGTATATATATACATATATGTATATACATCTATATACATGTATGTGTATATATATACATATATATACAAATATGTATACACACACACATATATATATACAGACACGCACACACACACACATATACATACACATACACACACACACACACACACACACACACACACACATACACACACACACA
>CATIWQ010528923.1:0-27833 GCA_949673415.1 Euphorbia schlechtendalii
CATCTTTCTTCTTTGTCTCTTATTTTTCTATTTCCTTGTCCTACCAAATCGCTCTATTTCTGATTTGAAAGATGCCAAATTTTCTCCCGAACTATGCGTACTTGGCATGCACACGCTAGAAAGAAAACTCAATGAATAAGCAAGAAAAATATGTTAATAAAAAAATATAAATACTAAAAACCTAAAAACAAAATTAGAAATAAATAATAATATATTTTTTATTTTTTTATATATAGATATAATTGCTCGTTCTCCAGCAATTTAATCTTTAAAACACACTTGCCTTCCCCGGCAACGGCGCTAAAAACATGATCGCAAGGTTTTGACTTTACTAATTTAAAGGGCTTATATTTGGTGATGAAGCCAAAAACCTTATTCCCCACTCTTTAACTGATAAGTTAAAAGTTCAAAATATGAACAGGTGTTGTCAATATCACTTATCAAAATTAGAAAAATGGTGACCACTGGAAGTATACAGTTTCTATGTAGTTTTAAAAGATATCGATCCCACAGGGAAGGAATTCGATTCTAAAGACCAACTAGAGCTACGGGGTAAACGAAAATAGGAAATTTTGATTGGAGGGTTTGGATGATGGATGATGGATAGATGAATAGATAGTTGTATGAACAGACTAGAGAAGATGTAAAATATATATATATTCCCTAAAAACAAGTTTAGTAGAGAAAAACATGCAAAATCATCAAGAATATTTTGTACACTAGATAACTTTAACAAATAAGGTTCTAGACGCCCTAATATTCAATAATTCACCGCAGAGTAACACATGAGATGAAGTTTCTAAGTCTAGGGTAAATGAATTTTGACACTTATAAGAACCTGGACAACTATAATACTATGCTTAGTACGGGTCGCTCTCACATGGTCATATTTAGCAAGTTACCATTCCAACAATGTTGGCTCACTAAATAGCGTTATAATCACAGATCCAATGATTATACACAATCTTGTTAACCCCAAAATCACTCTTAAAGTTAACTCGAAAGCATATAACTTGATTAATATAAATGACGCAAAATGAATTACTCATTATGACACATAGACATATCATAAACTTCGAAATAGAAAGTATAAGCAGAAAACAAAGTAAAGTTGTAAGGTATGCAAGTGAAAGCTAAAGTTGATCAAACTGTATCCACTCTTTAATGGGAGTCATCAATTCCCTCAATTCCTGCGTCTACTTTGAATTCGATCTCGACTCGTACAGCACCTCCGCTAGGATGCTATTCTTTGTGAATTTCCAATAAAAGAATGTTGAAGAACGAAAACTTTTATTGATAAGTGCTTTGAAATTACACTTATACAACAAATGCTCGAATTTGTGTAGAAATATAGTGATTGAAATAGGAATCTAATCACTTATACATTTTTTTCGCTAAGACTCTAAACGTAGCGAAATCTATACATTTTCACTCTCTCTCTATATATGCATACTATTATATATTGCCCACCATACATTCCTTATGCCATGAAAATGGTTAGATTTGAACCCTATTTATAGAGTACGAAGGGTTGTGTCTATCCAAACGAAGAGTCATGTCCATTGGCGAAGAGTTGCATCACTTCATTTTGATTGGATGTAAAGATTCATCCTCATCCACAATGGAAAGACACCATTTCATGATTGGTTGACTTCCAAAGGGTGTCTTTTCGGTTGGTAGTTTATGACAGTTGATGGCGGTTGATCGTTGTTATTCGGCGATTAGTAGTTGAAAAGAGATAATCATTAACCGTCACAAGTCATGATCGCAAATCACTTGTCGCGATCATGAACATTGGTTGGCAGTTTTCTATTTATGAAGAGAGACAAGTCGTGACCGCGAATAGGTGTCACGATCGTGAAATGCTATTTCTTCATGATTCTTCTTTACAACTTTGTCGATCTTTGACAACTTCGATCCTAAGCCAAATCCTTGTGTTCCATGCATCTTTTCATACCTTTTTCACTCTTTTTCAATAGAATTCCACTTTTGTTCATTTTACTCCCAAGATTTACCTAGTATCTGCATTTGCATAAAAAACAACTACATACCACGTGAAATCTTTTATATGAAGTATAAAATGAAACAAAACCATATCATTTTATGATTGAAAATATCATGATAATAAGTGTAAATATACACTTATCAATGATCTCTACCAGAAGTAGATACTGAGCCTTCGCCCCTTTGATTTTCAATGACCATGAGATAAAGGTTGGCTGAATCAGTTGCTTCCTCATCGGATGACGAGGATTCTTCTAAGTCACTCCATGTGGCAGCAAGTACCTCATTCTTCTTGTTGAACCTCTTCTTGAACCTATCCTTTTTTGCCTTAGGACAGCTGGATTGAATATGGCCTTTCTCTCCAAATCCAAAGCACTTGATATCTTTGCTGTGCTCCTTTTTAGGTACTTCCTCATCTCCATGTCGGTGTTGAGTTAACTTGGTTTTAGCGGGAAACTTCTTCTTGTTGAACTTCCCATCCTTCTTCATGAAGCGTTTAAAAAGCTTGGTCAGAAGGGCCATTTGCTCATCAGAGTCGCAGCTGGTGGACTCATCAGATAAATCAGCTTTCAGGATAATGGTTTTACCCACTCTTTCCTTGCCTCGACTCCTTTTGGAGTTATTAGTATACTTCCCTAAAGACATATCATGAGTCAGCAAGGTTCGTAGCTCTAGGTCTTTATATCATGAGCCTCCTTAATAGCGCTCTTTTTGAAGTCCCACTCTAAGGTAGGAGTGCGTAGAATCTTCTTGACGAGTTCCTCTTCAATGAACTCTTTTCCCAATCTCTTCAATTCATAAACGATGTTAATGAACTTGATATTCATGCTTTGAATACCCTCACCGGCACCCATTGAGAACATCTCATACTCCCCCAGCATGAGATTGATCTTCGACTCCTTGACCTTATTTGTCCCCTCATAGTTAATCTCTAGTTTCTTCTAGATTTCCTATGCTATCTCGCATCCTGAGATCCTGTTGAACTCAGTAAAATCTAGAGCACAGTATAAGTAGCTAATCATTGCGGTATTCTCCTTGAGAAGCCTCAGGTTAGCGTCATCGTAGTCCTTTGGATCTACTGGAACACGCACTCCTTTCCTCACTATAGTGGGAACTCTAGGGCCAAGCTCAATCGCAAGCTAAGCCTGCATGCTTTGTGATTGAATGAAGTTTTTCATGTGATTTTTCCAAAACGTATAATGATTACCATAAAAAAGAGGTGGCCTAGTGACAGACATTCCCTCTTTTAAGAGAATTGTCCAGAGCTAGAACTGTAGTTGTTGTAAGCTATTTATGGATTTTAACTCAAAGATAATTAGTCGATAAGTTGAGGAATCGCTCTGATACCACTTGTTGGTCATTAGACAGCTTGTACAACCGCAGAGGGGGGGTGAATGTGAATCTTGGTTACTTTTAAGATTTATAAAAAATTATTTAACTAAGTTAAGTTTTTAGATGAGTGTTGAGTTATGTGTGCTGAGTTGGTATAAAAACTTATAAACTACTCAGCTTCGTTGGCATAGTTTATCTTCAATCACTTGTTGAGTACTCGACTCAGCTCGAATTGATTTTTCAAGCAAAATAGTTAACAATACAAAGAATGATGAAAAAGCTGGACGCAATAAAAGCTAAAGCTTAAGTTTAGAACTTCAACACCAGATTTTATCCTGGTTTGCCCCAAGCCTACCTTCAGTCCCTGGATTCCTTCTCCGAGCTTTAATCCACTAGTGTTTGTTCCTTACTTTGGCGGAGCAGCCTTTAGACACATTTTTTACAAAAAGTACCTATCTTTCTAACTACCACTCAACTCAGTTTGGGTACCCTTCCTAAACTGACACTCAAATTTTAAATGAAAGTGCGGACTTATAAAATGTTGAATCCTTACAATGTTAAATCTATGTATTTGATTCTCTCTATTACAAGATGATTTGAAATGATTGTTTTCTAATTGCTTGAATATGGAATTTCTTGAAGTTGTAAAAATTTCATAGAGTTTCAGCTCTTAAAGAAATTCGATTTGATTCAACAAGTTTAACTTCTGCTTTTGTCTTCTATTTATACTTGAAGCTTTGCGAAGTAACCGTTGCAAACTTTTCATCCTTGTAGTTCTTCAATTTCTCTTCTCTTCATATCTTTTGAATCTTCCATTTGGAGACAGATTCTTGGATGTTTAGAGGTAGAAATTTGAATGTTGAGGCATGATAAACTCCCATTGAGAAATTCTCATTTTTCTTCAAGTAAAATGGATTAAGAGAGAGGCGCGATAAGTGCTACGTAGAATCTTGAGATTGGTTGATGTTGCTGACGTTTGCAGAGACGCGCAGCGACACTGAGAAAATGGGGCATGTCAGAGGATTCTTTTTATCTTGGACTTTAGTGGAGAATCTCCAATATTCCGTACTGACACCTTTTTGAATTGTGAGGATCACTAGAAATCTTCATTAACTTCAACGCTTTTTAACCTGAAAAGCATCGAAGGAATATTTCGTTTCTCACGGAAGACGTAAGCAGCAAATGTGTCATTTAATTCTCTAAGTGTCAATGAACATAGATTTTAATCAATAAAAGCTAACTCATCACATTTGAGTTGATATTCTTCTAAACTACGTAGTACTCAGCATAGACTCAGTTTTTCCTCTAAGTCGTAACTTAATTAATTACTCAGCAAACTGAGTTGTTTTCCCTTAAACAACCTTAAGTTAGCTTCATTAATTAAGAGTATACTTAGTACTTAATTAATTTCACTATCCTAGTCAGTTTGCTATTTCCAAAACATTTAAGTACTATGAGGTACTATAACTTGGGTTTTACAATCTCCCCCATTTTGGACAGATAGCAAACTAGGTAGTAGAAGAAGTTAATTGAATAATTAGTTTAGAGACATCAGAAATACCTAGAAAGTGATGTAAGACTCCCTTTTGTTGAGTGACTTCCCTTAGTCAACTTAAACTCCCCCATACTGAGTGAGTCTCTTCAAGCGGCTCGGCTCCCCCATACTTAGAGGATTTTTCTTCACTTTGGGACTCTATCTTACTTAAACTTTTCTATAAGGTTGATCTCTTGTATGAGTTCCTGCATCAGTTATCCAACACACAACAGAAACATACATACAACAAAATAATTTAAAGTTAAGGTATAAACTTGTAATTTTATTGATTAAAAAATGACTTAGCCAGTACATTAATTATGTCCTGAACTAAGAATACAATGTTATGCTCTATTACAAGTTCTAACTACAAAGTACATGGCTTTTTTCTTATATGCTATGGAGGAAGAACCAGTAGTTTTATCTTGATGTGTCTTCGAATATTGCTGCTATAAGGAGGTGGAGGATAAAGATACCTTGGAAGATTTCCCTTGTTTAGATTCGCCGTTCGGAGAGCATCTTCAGCTACCTTCTCCCCCTTTACTATCTGACCTTGTACAATTTGTTCAAGGCAGAGATTAAAAGCGTCAAGGGTAGACTGGAAGTTCTCTTGCTGGCCGATGATTTGCAGGGAGACCTCTTGCTCCAACTGCTCTTTGCCTTTAGTGATAAGGAAGTCTTGATCGTTAAGCTCGCTGAGGAGAAGATGGTGACATCTGGAGAGGTGCGCAATTTGGTCAAACCCTTAACACGCAAACTGCTAAAAGCATTGGAGTAAGGCTCTGAAGTCCATTTCAATCAGTGCGATCTTCAGGTGCACTTCAATGTTAAGAACCTTGGGTCCAATAGATGATATACACTTTGTAGTGTAATTAATATCTTTTGAGTCAAATTCGCCCGTTCTCATCAAAGTTCCAACATTCTTCTGCAGGTCTTCTACCTTTGATTTGATGACATTCAATTTGGTGTGAATGGTCATGTTAGTCTCAAGACATCGAGATTCAGAATGAGGAGGCAGACTTGGAGTAGGTATTAAAATGATAATGGTGCAAAAGTAAACTTCCATTTACTCTAAAAGCATTATCCAAAGTAACACTAAAAGCATTAAAATGATTAAAACTTGAGCACAAGTCATGTAATGTCTCATATTCAACTCCTCATATAAGATAACAGTTTCAAAACATCAATTTTGGACAGAAAAAGCTCTCACATCATCAGTTTCAATTCCAAAAGATCAAATCTGGATAGAAAGGGCTCTCAATTTTCTTACAATTTCGTCTTCCATCCATATTTAGTAGGAACATGGTACGAAGGAAAAAAAATGATAACTCTGGATATATTACTATAGTTTTCTGGTAGAAAAAGCAAGAATATTAAAGTGATTTGTTAATCTAATGAGAATCAGGCAAGAAAGTGGTAGCTACATGGTAGAAAACTAAGTGGGCTAACATAAACCATTAATCTGTTGTAACATTGATATAGTGTAATAAACATTGATGGAATCTGGTAAGTATGTGGTAGGAACATGGTAGCTACGTGGTAGCTACCAGTTTCCTACCAACAAAAAAATTTCGAAAAAAATATATTATAATGGATGTCATTTAAAAGATAAAAATGAGATGAACAAAAAACTCCAAAGTGACATGTCAAAAAAATAAACGGCTCGAGAGATAATGGAAAAATAAGATAAGAAAATAAAAAAAGAAGAATGACATCATCTGTGACATCATCAGTTGATAATATAGATAAGGAACTTACCAGGCAAATAAACAAACTTTAAATGGTTATGGAATGCAAATGAATAACTTAAAAGGTAAATCAGTAAATAATATATCCAAAGTAGACATTTATAACAATTCCCAAATATTAACGTAGTTGATAAAAATATTGCGCATCATAATATTCTCACCAGCATAGAATCTTATTCTGTTTTGCGTATCAAATCAGGAAAAACAATTTAAACTAAGTTACATAAAAAAAGTGATTTAAGATATTTTAGATTAAGATAATAAATATAAAAAGTTTTGTTTTTTTAAATAAAATTTACTATTTAAAAATTAATGAAGATATCTTGTTTATTTAAATTGCTATTTTTATAATTATAATTCAAATATATTTAAAAGATAAAAAAATTAAACAACCATTACCCCTCTAAGTCTATACTTGTCCCTACCTAGACTTTCGAGGGCTCCGCAACCGGACTGGCATTGTATATTAACCCTTGGTAAAATATGTACAAGTGATACACGGAATAAGATGGAATATAGGAAGAACTTTGATGAAAACAAATGGAGGCACCAAATAAGAAAAAGGGCAATAAATAACAAGCAAGAAAAGAGTGCCTAAAAGAAAGTGGATGAACGGGGAAACTCGTGGGTTTGGCCAATTTTTTTACACAACATCTCTTCATATACAATTATGACTCAGTAATATATTTCTTTAAATAAATAAAAACAACGACAAAAACATATTTGAGGGTGGGTTCCTCGCTCAGTCAAAATTCATATTTGTTTCTACCAAAAAAATTTAATGCATTCCATATAGATGTCTTATACCCTTAACAAGATAGACTAGAGTTTCTTCTTTTTAGGCATTTTTTAAAATTAAGATTTAGTTTTTTTCTGGTTTGGATTTTTTATTGTCAACATGACAATATCTGTTTTCAATTACAGATTGTGTCTTTTTTTTTTTTTTTTGAAAAACAGATTGTGTCTTATTAGACAATTAATTCATCATACAATATGATTTCTCTATGTTTTATTTTCTTCATCCTTGTTTGTTAATTATATATACGTTAAGCATTTTCTGTGTGTATATGTAGATGTGGATTCATGAAATATTGTTAAATAAGTAAAACATTATTATTACTTCATAATTTACAATTAAGCATCAAATAAATATGAAAAATTAATTTGCATGAGTACAAATAAAATAATCTTTTTAATAAATCTTTCTACACATTTGAATTCAATTGAAAATATATTCGAAACAATTTTCTTAGATTAAAACACTTGTACTATTGTTTTAGAAACAGCTACACATGAAAAAAATCATAGATATAAGCATAACTTATGAGAAGACAGTACTTAAATATTATAACAAAACAAAGCAACTTTAATGTAATAAATTGAGATTGGATAAATTATATTTTAACTGACTGAAGCTTCCCTCCACATCTTATATCCGAACCAAATTCCCTCCTTCCCCTTCTTCTTCCCTCTCTTTCTCTCCCGCTTTTTTTTTTTTTTCTACAATTGTCCCTCTCAACTGTCACACTTCTTCTTCTTCTTCTTCTTTCACAATTCAATTTCTACTCTAGATCTATTCTACTTCTTCTTCGTTTCTCGATTTGCTTTTGTCACCCACTTTTTTCCCTCCATAAACCCTCACATCAATTTTTCAATTTTTTCTGCTCATTTCTCATGTCGAATTCCCAACCGCCTTTGCCGCCACCGCATCCTCACTCTCAACAAAACAATTCGCCTAATTCTTTTAACCGTCAACTTCCTTTTTCCTCCATGAAGCCGCCGTTGTTTGCTCCTGGAGACTACCATCGCTTCTCTAACGAACTCCGCTCATTTCCCGATCATGAAACTGAGGCCATCGTTGTTAAACCATCAGTTAGTATTTTCTATTTACTTATTTTTTCAGAGATCTACTTTCTTTTTGTGATTTCTGGCTGATTTGTTCTCTATTCATAAAATGTATTGATCGTGCTTGTATTTAAGCTGAATTCTGTTTTGAGAACTCATTTATCAGCTGTTCCCTTTGCACACTATAAAGTTCATTTTGTGCTTCTAATTTGATCACTGGTGAAATTTGTGTGCAAACTGTTTTAAATTTGCCTTGTTATTGGTTATGATATTTTTTTGCTCACAAAGGTATGAACTTAAGCATTGTCATTCAGTTGTCTTTGATGTTCATGGTAATTAAGTTCCTGTTTGTGTGCTAATGTTAATATACCATGAGACATAGCATATTTCCATGAGACGATGAGCATACAAGCAATTTCCCAAAAATAAAACAGTTGGGAACTTACTAAGTTGCCTAAACCATTGATGACACAATGCAACAGGAGAATAAGTCCAATGGAGAAAGAAATTTCTCTTATATTTTAATATGCATCCTATCCATTGACACCTATTATGGATACCTTTGGAGATTTTTTTTATCTGTGCATCAATATAAGTATTGATCATGACCAAAAAATAAACTGAAAACTAACACAACGCAAGCAAGCAAGCTTTTAAGACTTCATTTCTGAAAAAAAAAGTTTGAAAATTAACTTCACAGATTTCAAATCAATTAAGCTTATCATTCAAGGGATCAATTTTTCTGGAAACTATATTGCATTCAGGGTTTGTTATGGCTTTCCTATAATGTAAATCTAAATTGAAGGATCCTGGTGAAGATGGAACACTTAAAAGGTATATGTTAGCAGATATCTGTTCTCATTGCACTGAGTTAGCTATATAGCATAAAAGGAGTTCACCAATTAATTAACTTCATTCCTGGAACTTTACACCTTATATGGACTTTTCAAGAATCTAAACTACTTGAAATAGACGTACAACAGCAAAATGTATAAAATGTAGGGTATTTAGCTAATATTTTTTTGAAGAGGTTGTTAGTCATTAACCGTGTAGCTTATTGTCACATAGAAATATTGCAGACATGACATGAGAGCCCTTATGCTCCAGTTGTATACAACTACTGGTTGATGTTTTCCCCGCCTCTGTCTTGTTCTCTTCTCTCATTTTATTTTCCCTTTCCACGGTGACGTGTTAAAGGAATATGTATGTTGAAGCTAAGTTGCTTTCAAAGCTAGGGTTATTTTAAGACAACGTTTAGTTGTTATTTGTAGCGAAATATCTTCTAACTATACTATAGGTCAACAGTTATTAAGTTGAGGAATTTTCGCATAGTAGATAATGGAATTTTAATCTTATCGTTACTTGATTTAACCATTTCTTAGATGATGTTTCACCAGATATATGTCTGAAAAATGCTTAGATAGGTGAATCATAATGTATGGTTACGCAATGCATAGATATTTGAGATAAGTTGGGATTTTTTTTCGTAAAATCTTGAATACTTCCTTCTGCTCTTCCTATGTGGCACAAAAAAAGGAGTTCATCAATTAACTTCAGTGCTCTCAAGAAACTAAACTACTAGATATAGACGTGCAACAGAAAAATGTAATTGCTTAAGTCAAAATTGTGGTGTTTGGCTTATCTTCGGAGAGGTTTTTAGTCAATATTAATGACCATGCATCTTATTGTCATATGGAAATACTGTGTACATGACAAGTGAGCCTTTATGTTCTGGTTGGGTCCAACTATTGATTGATGTTTTCACCTCCTTTTCATATGTGTGTGTGTGTGTATTTTAATTTTTCTTTCAATTTCTTTTTCCTTTTCACGGTGATGTTTAAAAGGAATACATATGTTGAACCTGAGTTGCTTTTGAAGCTTAGGCTATAGTAAGACGACTTCTATTGATATGCATTGAGAAATAGTATCTTTTATTCATTGGTCGAAAGCTCGTAAAATTGAGGAATTTTTACGAAGTGATGGAATTTTGATCATACATAATTAATTTAAGGCTTAATGCATCACTAAGGACTTGAACTTGTTCCAAAAAACCTACTGCCCCCCTAAACTTTCAAAGTGACCCCGTAACTTTCAAAAAGTGTACCATTTTTGCTCCCCCAACGCCATGTGTTATCTTCTGGTTGGTTTGACGTTCCAAAGATGTAATTTTTCTGATTTTCTCTCTCAAATCAGAAGCTAAAACGTGACATCGAGGGAGCAAAGTGGTACACTTTTTTAAAGTTGAGGTATCTACGGGGCCACTTTGAAAGTTCAGGGAGGCAGTAGGTTTTATGAGACAAGTTCAGGTACCTATTGATGCATTAAGTCTTAATTTAACCAACCATTTCTTAGAAGATGTTTTACCAAATATGTCTGAAATTTTTTTAGAGATGTATGTGAATCATAATATGTGGATGTACGTACTATTATAGAAGTTTTAGATTAGTAGGGATTTTGCCAAATTTTCTTGCATACTTGCTTCTGCTCTTCCTGTTTGACTTGTATATACAGGATCTTATGCAGATACAATTTTACTTTTTATGCTTAAGTTGGGATACAGCATGCATCATTCTTTTATTTTCTGCTTGCCTTTTTAAGTTTGCAGCCGGCCAACAGAGTCCATGCATCATTCTTTTATTGAAGTTGTGCAAGATATGTGCAGTAGATTACTTCAGTCCCAGCAGATAATCTGTTCAGTGGCTGTTGGTAGCACAATATGATACATACCTTCCTATATTTTTGAACAGCATGCAAGTTTCCTAACAACTGGCAAGCATTTACTGTCCCTGTAAGTTATAACACATTTTAAAGGCGGGAACTTTGGGTTGCTGGAGACAGATAATAATACTGTTGTGGCTCACATTATTTAGAAGTGGCTGGATCCTTTAGAGGTTATATTGTTTAAATGTTTAATTTTAGTAAGGTTGTTGCATGGGTTAAAGCAATCATTGGTACTCGTTTGTATGAAATTCATTAAATAGTAGACATATAAGATAGTTTTGCGTTGTTGTTTGACAGTTTTCTTGTTGTGTCGTCTAGCGGTAGGCCAGTTTTTTATTCATTTTGGCTGATAACTCTCTTTCCTGTCAATGAAGTTTTCCTTCTAAATTGTGCTATCCCTCATTCACTTTGATGTCAAATTTCTTGATGCTTTCTCTTTTAAAGCATGTCTTTATTTGTGTTCTCTAGAAACTGTTATGGTTCACTAGCTGGATACCTGTGAAAGGAGAATTTTATTTTCTACATTGTTTTAGCTGGTTTAATTTGAATTTATAATATCACAAATGCGACATGCATATAATTGTGTGGGTAGAGAAAGAAATACTGAAAAAGATCATTAGTGCCTTGTTTTGCAATGCTTCGTGGATGTAGTATGTTATCTCATTACAAAAAATGGGAGACATATTTGTTCGTTGTCACATACAAGAGAAAGAAGAAGATGAACATTGAAAACAAATAAGATAATTTCGATTTTTTATTTCAGTAATGGTAGTTGAAGTTACTTACTTAGAGCAGTGGATATTTCTATTTCTATTTCCTGCTTTTGCAGCTTTTCTCTTACTATAGTGGGTAGTTCTAGAAATTTCCATAAGGGTTAATCTACCATTCTTATGTGTACTAGGTAGTTTTGCTTAATTGTCCTATATGGACAGCTGCAGTATCCGTTGCTATCTGTTGTATGAAACAAATCTACTGGTTGAGCAGGATATGATGAAATGACTTAAATTTCCTTTCCCTACTCTCGGTTCTTTTCTTCTCCTAATTTTACTCTGTCTTTCTATCTAACTCTTATTCTAATTCTGTAATCTCCTAATCTTTGCAACTGTTGTTACATTCATTACGTGATATTCCTCGTTTAATTAGTGGGATCACTTGAGCAATTACAAGTGTTGATTGTCTAAAATGTATGCATTTGTATTTTCAGTCAATAAATGCATGTTCATTAAGGATCTTTAAAAGACAAACAACATAAAGAAAGAATTTGGCTGGAAATACCTAATACTATCTACTCTTCATTATGTAATTTGTGCATGATACTAATTATGCTTTAATGGTGTCTTGTCAGCCACTAAAGAGAAAGAGTGATTCAGCAGCAGATCATGAAGTTGAGTCTAGTCATGTCCAGACACCCGTTTCTAAAAAAGGGGGAAAGGTTTCCAAAACTTCGAGGCTTTCAAAGAGCAATAAATCCACACCCAAAAATACCGCTACTAATGTTGGTGAGTACGAGATGAATATAATCGTAAAAGGTATGCAGTGGTGCCCTGTATCGATTGCTAAGTGCGTTAGCAGTTGGATGTGAGGTCTGTGCGGACCTACTACTTGCTGATCTTCAGATTTCTTTTTATTGTGAAACCTGTTTTCCTTTCCTCTCCTCAACTGACTCTATGGAGTTCAGGTGAAATGAAAGTAAACAATAGTAACGAGAAGGTTTTACTGATTTTCAGGTTCTCCTGGAAATAATCTTACTCCTAGTGGTCCCTGTCGCTACGATAGCTCCCTTGGTAAACTTTCATCTCAAGAATTTAATTTAATTCAAATAGTTTTTGGTAGCACTATGCTCTGTATAATAGTTTTAATATAGATTTTATTTATCCTAGGAGTAGTAAAATAATTTGATTCTGATTCAGGTCTCTTGACAAGAAAGTTCATCAATCTGATCAAACATGCCGAAGATGGTATTCTTGACCTTAATAAAGCTGTTGACACTTTGGAGGTTATAACTAATCATTCCCGTCAGAGTTTCGTTGTTACAAAAGCACTGCATTTGAAACTTTACTGCTTCTGCAGGTGCAAAAGCGGCGAATATATGACATAACAAATGTTCTAGAAGGAATTGGTCTCATTGAAAAGAAGCTCAAAAATAGAATTCAATGGAAGTATGGATATAAATTATTCTGCTTGATTTTTCATCTTCTTTTACATTTGATATAGCATCTATAATGATATAACCAAGTTATGGGAGCATAAGTAATTACTTTAATATGTTAAATATGACTGAGGTGTTGATTGATATCAGGGGACTTGATGTATCAAGACCTGGGGAAGCAGATGAAAATGTTTCTAGTTTGCAGGTACTCTTATTTGACTGCTTGGTATGGATACTTTTGGATTATTTGGTATTCTGCACTCTTGCATACTTTGTTTCTATGATTTCTTCTTATGTTTTTGTTTGATCTTTAGTTTTTTTTGTAAATGAAATGTTCCGTTGACAACTTAAATTTGTCCGGATACATGTCTTGATTCCTGAGTTATCATTCCCCAAATCAAAATCCCTCTTGAAAAACAGACCCTTGCTGTTCCACATTATTTAAGTCAATAATTTATTTTTTTCAGGCTGATGTTGAAGGCCTTAGCATCGAGGAGCACAGATTAGATGAACAGATAAGGTTGCAAAGTCTTTCTTCTTATGTAATGTTTTTGTTGTTTATTGTAGTGTAGATTTTTTTTTTTTCTGTGCTTATGTTTCTTAAAATTGCAGATACATGCAGGAAAGATTGAGGGGCCTCAGTGAAGATGAGAATAATCAAAAGTGAAATTTCCTCTTGTTTTGACCAAATTTCATCTACTTAGATGACATAACTTATTTTAATTCAGACTGTTTTTAAAAATGTAGGTGGCTTTTTGTCACCGAGGAGGACATCAAGAGCTTGCCTTGCTTCCATGTTGGTTATTTTATTTGCCTCATTTATAAGACAACATTATCGCTTTGATTATAGATCCATTTTCTGGTTGAGTTTCCACTCTAGGTAACAAAGTATATATAATTCTCACAGAATGAGACCTTGATAGCAATTAAAGCCCCACATGGCACCACTCTTGAAGTCCCAGATCCAGATGAGGTAATCCTGTTGCAGAAAATCGAAGTAAAAGTACATATTATAGTTGTGCATTCATATATCATTTTAGGCTTTCGTTCTTCAGCAGGCTGTTGAATATTCCCAAAGGAGATACAGAATAGTCCTCAGAAGTACAATGGGACCTATAGATGTCTATCTTGTTAGGTACTTTTTCTTCTGATCTCTATTAAATCTAGCTCGGCCGGATTATACCTTCTTGCTACTTTTGTTTTATGGAAGAATTCAATGAAATCTCTGAGTTTCTATTGCCCCGGTGATTTATATAGTCAATTTGCGGAGAAGTTTGAGGAGATTCATGGTGTTGAGCCACCTTCAGAATCAGATTATCCATCAAGTTCAGGTTATAATGATAATATAGCAACGGCTACAGTGGTCCCTGGGGAAAGTGGAGGAACGGAACATGAAATGAAGGGACAAGATGATCAAAGGATGTGTTCAAATCTTAACAACTCGCATGACTTTGTTAGTGGGATCATGAAAATTGTTCCATCAGATGTTGATGTAAGTTTACTTTATTATCTGGTATCATCACCAAACACTCAAATTTTGCTAGACATATCAAGAAATCTTAGAAGAATGCAAGTTTACTTCCATGGAGCTTCTTATCTTTTTTAAGGGTATTATGTGTGTAGAGGGTTGGTATTTTGAACATGCAATGCATATTTTTTGTCCTAATATCACCTATTTGGCTATTTCCCCTTGATATGGTTTTATGATTCATTTGGAAGTAAGCAACTCTTGCTATTTTGAACATGAAAATTTATTAACTACACTTTGCAGAGTGATGCAGATTATTGGCTATTATCAGATGCTGGTGTTAGCATCACAGATATGTGGCGTACAGAACGTATCCTTTGCTAAAATGCTTCATTATTAGACAAATAATATTTTCGTTGCATTTGAGATCTGAACTATAATTGTTATTTCCCTGACTCACAAGTATAGCAGGGGTTGACTGGAACGAGTTGGATGTGCTTAATGATGATTACATAGTAGCAAATGTGAGCACGCCTCGATCCCAAACTCCACCATCCAATCCAACACAACCTACCCAAAATGGTAATGTTTAAGAAACACATAAAGAGTTGGGTTGGTGTTTTCATTGGGGCACTAAGAAACAGGCAGTGCCCATCTGTAGCAAATAAGGCCACTTATTAAGTTCAGATCTATCCTTTGTATATTACTTATTCATAGATTTGTTAAGAGCAGTTTGTAATGTGTCAGGAATCCAAATCATGTAAAATATTGGTAGGGTGAAATGCACAAGAAATGGTCAAATCTCTTACACTAGTCCATGCAAAACGGCTTATTATTTAATACAAAAATGGTAGAGTGTTTAGTGTAGTATGATGTTACTACATATATACTGAAATTGCAGAAGCAGAAGAAAAAGGATGATCGTGTAAAGCAATCATTTGTCAACTTTCTTGCCAATCCATGAAGCAACAATAGGAGTAAGAGCAACAGTAGGGGGAAACCTAATAGGAGATGCAGCCTTGTGCGCAGCATATGCCAATGCAAAGGTACCTACTTTCTCCCCTGTCGCATCTGCTGATATTCCCACCTGTACCATTCCAATACTCATTTATCATTTCCAATTGCCTTCATGCTATAAACACCCTACTTTCAGAAAATGCATCAGTTTAGAGAGAGAAAATAAGAAAAACGAACCTACGAGAGGGCAAAATGGTGCATTTTAATCAAGTTCAGGGTGATGAATGCATTAGGCCTTTATAATTACATGAAATGGGCTTGGATTGATGAACAAAATTCACGAACCTTTTGCAGCAAAGACTGAACATCAATTCCAGCACTAATAAGTGCATAGCAAAGAGAAAAGGAGATCAAGGATAGAGTTATAGAAGTAGCCAGGTATGCTCCTCCATATTTTGCTAGCAGCTCTTTTGCTTGGTCTCCTTTGGATTTCTTTTGCTCCCCGTCTCCTTCTTCTTCTTCCTTTGCGCTGAATATCTTCATATTTCACATTGACATTTTCAAAAGATTAAACCTTTTACCAAATATTGGCATATATAAATGATGATAAATACCAATTTCCAGATTGAAGCCAGTTGGGTTAGCATCAATTTAATGAAAAGCACACAACTATAAAAATGAAAATACCTTCCAGAGACCAACTTCCAGACCGTATTTTTTGGTAATTTCTTCAGGTGTTTGCTCTGTTTTCTCCTTGAGGGCTCTGATTTTGAAGCTTCTTAATCTATAATTGCTGTTTCCATTTGTGCCACTACTATAACAACTTACTAAATTTCTGTCACTGAGGAAAGAAGTGGAAAAGCAACAAGAGAGTTGCAGAGCTGTTGCTGCCATTGCTAGACCTCCTATCTCTATCTAATTAATCAACACATATATCCTTCAATTTGGGAGTTAATAGTTTCGCAACAAAAAAACCAACAAGGTTGGGAATTTGCCAGAGAAGATGATTTTATCTTTAAATACCATATCCGAAACAAGCTTGCCTTAGCAGTTTAAGGACATTACTGCCCTTGCAAGTTTTCATTTAATACCATTTTGCCTTTGAAAATTATACCAGCTATAAGTTGCTAACTAGATTTAGTTCAGGTTTTGGATTGATATCTCCAACCACATTTCATTTCCGGTTTCAAATTTTAAAATGTGAACTTCAAATTTAAAGTGATAAGATTTACAATTTCAAAATTTTATTTTTTAATTTTTTTAAAATTCGTTTATTTTGAATATATATTTAGAATATTAATGTTATTATATTTCTAAAAAACTTATTTAATTTAATTTTTAAAAAAATCATTACTTTCATAATTGTGTTTTTAAAGTTTGAAATGAAAAATGAAATGGAGTGTTGGAGAAAGAACACTATAGCAATTTCAAATTATATATTAAAATAGAATTTGAAGTGAAAATTGGGGGTATAGGTTAGAAATGCCTAGTGAAATGTGTTATTTAGGATTAACTTTAGGATGTGATCATGTGAGATGGGTGGCTAAGAATATCACTTAATTGAAGGATATTTGGGTCATTATGAATTGGCTCAAATAGATATAAACTCATGGTGAAGGGAAGGCCAAGTTTTAACATGAGCATTGCGACACATCCAAGTGAAAAGAGGACGATAAGTTTTGGTTTTCATTTTAACATTTAGTGCACTAAGAATGTAACAAATCAAGACTTCAAATTTCAAATTTCAAATATTTATCTTGAACTTCATAGCAACATGAACTGCCATGTTTGTGGAAGAGTATGATATAATTCATATTTAATTATCAACTTAGGGAGCATTGCCAATCCATTAAATAATCGCTTTTTCGGATTTGAATTGCAGCTCCTTCAAGACTTATCAGTTATAGAGAAAATAACTTAGGACGTGTTAATATACCTTTTTTTTTTTACTTAAACCCAACTTCTACTTGTGACCCAAACTATATAAACCAAAAGAAGCTAATAAACTTAGTAAATCACATATTGGTATATCCCTTGTACTAATTCGCAATTTCATTACACTTTTTTAGGGCTTAACTGCTGATCATTCATTAAATTATGTATTAAAGAATTGCATAAATTCTGCACTAATTTGGAATTAAAAATAATAATTGTTCTTAACGAGGAGGTCGATGTATAATACTTTCTCGCAATGATGAAAAAGAAAAAAAAAATCATGATTCATAAATGGGAATGGAAAATTTTTATCCTAAAAACTATAAGGAGATTAATAACGATAGAAATTTTGTTCCACCTCGATATGCTTAGATTACAAACCTAATTGATAGTCTGGTCACGCTCATTTTTTTTGAATTGTCAATCATAGGTAGATTATCAATTTAGAATTTGATTGATTTTCAGATTAGGTCGGTAATACTTGTTAGCAACAGTAAGAAACAAAAAAGGGTGAAGAAAAGGCAACCTGAAATGAATGTCTCCCTACTCTTACGCCAAGTCAAAATGACTCTCACCCAACTACCACTGAAAACTATGGATTGTGTCCCAAGTGAAATTAACAAACTTGGTTGGCTTTTATTTATAAAGATCCATCGACTCACTAATGGAAAAATTTGCAAGAACACTGCTATGATGTGGAAGTGTGGCAAGCCTAAAACTTCAAGTGTGCATCAACCCAGAAGATTGAAAATGGACAGCAATTTCGGTATGGCAGTGGTGAAGGATTCGAAGGATCCCTATGAAGATTTCAAGCATTCGATGTTGCAGATGATCTTCGAGAATGAAATGTATTCGAAAGACGAGCTTCATCAGCTTCTGAATTGCTTCTTAGAGTTGAATTCTCCTTCCAACCATGCTCTTATTATTCAAGCTTTCACTTACATCTCTAACAATATACAACATTACGTGGACCAAGCTGCAGGGTTTCGTCGAGACAAAAGCAGATGAATCTATCTATGCTTAACACTTAACACCTTACTTGTAATACTTACAACTTTATCTGTAGTTTGTTAACCACTGCTCTTCTGTTTGTTGTGTGTGTTTTCATTTGTAAATAATTCATTTTCACCGTTATCGAATTTGGGAGATAGACATAAGATTTACAATCTTTTTAGCAATGATTAACTAGTTCAGGCATTGAATTTTAAGTTGATCCAATTTGTAAATTTAGTTGGTAGGACTTACATAAATGTGAACTGATTGTTGAACCAAACCAACGGACGGCCTGATCAAACAACTAGCTAGCAAACAATTTTGGACTGGGGTTGGCATTCGGTATAACTGCTCGGGGTCCATAGGTGGAAGGGTCTAAAATATTTTTAGTTTGTTAATTCGAAAGAAATAAAATAAATTTTTTGATGTAGTTTTTCAATTTTAATGCTCAAAATGTTTTAATAAACCATAATATAGAACATAAATTTTAATTATTAATTGTTTTTAACTTTTACTACTCGATCAATAGTTTTTAGTTGTGTTTACTCGTAATAATTGAGTCCATAGTTAATCAATTGTTCAATTCATTAGTTATTGCTACTTATTTATATATTTTATATTATTGATGAGGGCCCAACATATAATTTCAGATAGCATCCAAAAATATTAAAACCATGAGAAGAATTTTATAGCTCAGTAGGAGCAAAACATTATAGTGCATATTGAGATCCAAAACTTAATTAAGTGAATAAAAATCTATATTGTTTCACTTATTCGAATTTGCCTAGTTATCTTATCACATATCTCAATTTACGAGACAACCATTTAGTTTAGCTTATATTGTTTTGTTGTTTGCTCTTACATATGTAACCTTTTAATCTTGAAAAATGTTGTTTGTTGTTATTGTTTTGTTGCTTGCTCTTATACAGAACTTTTTTTACGAAGTGTTGTTAAAAACACTTAAAACTAGAACAGCTGCCAAATAAGTACCAAATGCCAATTACATTTTGGATAAGGTCTTCACTTTGAATTAGCACCCAGCCACGGGCACCTGCTAACCCCTTAACAAACTTGCCAAATTTGTCTACTTGATCAGTATTATTTTATTTTGTCAATGCCAGTTAGGCAATTAACACAATTTATTGGATGTTAACCCATTTATTGCGTTCGTTTGATTAGGGAAATAAAATAAAATATGAAATATATGTAAACACATTAATTATGATGTATGATTCCGATATCAGAAAGAATAACACCTAATTTTTATGTAAATCACTCCTTAAAATGAAAGAATAGTTATTCATCCTTAAAATAAAAGAATACTAGAAAAAGCTATTTGACTCATTTATCTATTTGAGTTAATTTATTAGCTGATTTTGTGATTTAAAATTGTTTTGGGCAATCTATTTTGCACCATTCAAAGAATCTCTTTTGTCTTTATATTACTTCAAATGTCAACATTAATTGTTTCCATTCCAATATACAAATTGATTAAAAAAATCAAAGAATTATTAATTACTAATTAATAAACTTCCAATCCAAACAAGACGCCGGCGAGTTTCTCGGCTCCGTCTTTGAAGAAGTACAAATCCCTAATCTTTTGAAAAGCATGCCACGTCAGCAAGCTATCGGAGCCCGCCTGATGGCATTTTCCGGCGGGCCTTTTCACCTCCAGCGTTCTCGCCACCCGATCCAAACCACCGTACAAACTATCGCAAAATCTCATCATGTGTTTCACATCGTATACTTTACTACCAAATAAAACCCTCAATAACAGCAAAAACTCGTCCAAACCACCGGGCAACGGCCGACGAGTCAGCACCTTGACCAGGTACCCGAAATCGTATGCGCTGTGGAAAGTCACCCAGCTCACTGAGTCATTGCAAACGAGTCCCGACGACATTATCAACTCAGCAAATACGGCGGAGTCAATCCCTTCCTCTCTGTTGCGGCCAAAGTCAATGCCCTGCTGAGTCAAGAGGCGGATGGAATCGGGGGCAAAAGCGTCTTTAGACAAGTCAAAATCCCTAAAATTGAATTCCCAAATGAAGCGGCTGGCGGATCCAAGACCGGGGAGATTTCCGTCGGAATCGGAGAGAGTGAGGCCTACCTGGATGAGATTGAGAGAGTCAACGTTGGATTTAAGGACTTTGTAGTGATCAGAAGGGCGGAGGGGATGGGTGGAAGGACGGAAAACGACGCCGGGGAATTCGGTGTCCATTGAAATGATAGGGAAATCGTCGATTGTTTCACGGATAAGGTGGAATTCAGATTCTAAGTTATGAGACCAGACATGGCGAATTGTAATAGGCTTCAACTCGATGGGATCCATAAGGGCAGACGTTGAACTGATTTGGTGTTGAAAATCAACAGTTAGAAGAGGAAGAGGAGGAAGTGGATGTGAGAGAGAGAGAAAGGAAGAAGAAAGAACATAAAGGGAAAGAATGGGAGAGAAAGGGGGATGTTGCTAGGAAGAAGAAGAAGAAGAGAGAAAGGTAAGACAGGCAGGCAGATTCATTGAGTTGAACGCGCCTCGAATTTTGACTTTCGTTTCATGGGTCCCACTTTTTTTGCACCTTTAATTTTTCAATTTAAACATGGTATCATCTGTTTACCGGATATTATCATTATTTTAGAATGATTTTGATATTTTTTTATTAATATTTTATATTTTTAACGTGTTTTTTTTCAAAATCTTTCATTTTTATCTTTATTAATTTATTCAACTTTTAAAATAATTATATTTTAATATATAATAACAAGATGAGAAGAGTATAGAAATTAACAATTAAACATATTAATGAAATCTTGAAAATAAAGTATGACATTTATAAAATAATAAATTAATAAATCACCTCGTTCGATTAATTATTATTTTAAAAATTGTGAATTAATTAAAACGATAATGTTTAATACATGGTGGGGTTGTAATTTTTTTTTGTAAATACCAAATTTCATTTGTTTGAGGCATGGGATAGATAAATTTTAGGATGGATTGTTGGATTCAAACGAGGTGGACCAATTTCATTGAATCAGCTTTCTTTAATATCAATTCATAGTCAATTTTTTTAACTTTATGCTCAAATTGCATCCTACTCTTTTCCAAATATTATTAATTTAGTATATAACTTATTAACTATAATTATATTAGCAAATTGTCTTCACCTATAAGGCTACAATAACATTCAACTTGTAACGAGATTTGAACAATTGTTATGTATCTTATAGAAACTTTTTTTTTATATATTATTTGACTTTTTCTTTATTTCTTGTTGATGCATTTTTCGATATATGATAGTTTTTCTTGTTAGTGTCTAATCAGTTTTTTTCTTTCTTTTATTTTTATAAAAAAATTTATTTGATTGAATTTACAATAATAAAAAAGAAAAATCCACCTCAACGTGGTTTCGAACCTGGAAGACTTTTGCCACAATATTAGTTAACAATGTGTTTTTATGCCTTGAAACTCAAAATTGGTGAAATACCATTGATGGGATTCGTATGAGGAACAATTATTTAATAATTCATTCCAATATAGATTTTGTTCTATATGTTACTAATTATGAATTCTCAATATGATGCACTAATTAAAACAGATGGGTAAATTGTTTGAAAAGTTAAGAGATGAGAAAGAAATATGGAATGTATCAAAATATCACGGACCAAGTAAATTTTTGAAACTTGCACAAAAAAGTTAAATTTTGAAAATATTGCAGGGAATATTTTTAGTAATTCTATAGTGACATCAATTATTTGACACCCGTTGATATTACGCAATTTCCACCATCCATCCTGTTTTCATTTTATGGTGGAAATCTAACTTCCCAAAGATGAAGGGTGGAGATTAGAAAGTGTAAATGGGTGTCAAACAAGCTGGTATCTATATAGAATTGCCGGAATATTTTAGACCAAATGTCTAAAATTCATTAATTTTTTATTAGTATAATAGTTAATTATAGGGGCTTGTTCCCTCCCACAACTTCTAACCTGGTTACTTATAAAAGAAAGTGTTATAGACATTAGATGTTTAAAATATGTCAATAATTAATTCTATTCTAAAGAAGTAACAATGATTTAACGATTGCATTAATACCTATAGTAGAAAAGAGGCATAAGGTTTAATTGTTTGATCTCTATCCCCGCATGCTATGTTGCCAAATGATTTATTTGGTATTTTCAAATAATTTCACAATACACCTTAATTAGTTCTTGGAGTAACACTTTTGTCATGCATCATCTTAAGCTTTCAACAATTTTATTTTATTTAAACTTAGTGTACGGCATAACCCCTCATTGTTGATACATGACAGGTGCTTCTACTCTTGCCTTGTGCTCTGGAAAACCTTCTAAAGCTTTTCTGGACTATGAGGGACTTAAAAGAGTTGTTGGAATTTGTTAGACACTTATTGGAGAAGTCTATAGAGGGAATGAGGGGCCTCCATGAGGTTATGCCTTTTTTCTTGGTTTCATATTGTTATGTTTTGGTGCTTAGTTTCTTTCTTTCTCTAAGAATTTGTTTTGCTTGCAATACGTTCGGGGTTCTCTCTATCCAATTTCTTTTAAAGTTTCCTCTATTAATTGCATTGGCATGTAAATTTGTAAACTACAAATTGTTATTCTTTTTGACATTAAATCAACATGAACTGTAATCATAACTTCGTATAATCAGGGCCGGCCCTGGGGGTGGGCAACAAGTGCCACCGCCCAGGGCCCATGTCGAAAGGGACCCAAAAATAATATTTTTTTAATAATTTTAATAGTTAATGTTAAAATGATAAAATTAAACAATAATTAATGGTAGATGAATTGGTAAGAAACTTGTCATGGATATAAGAGGGAATGACATCGAATCTTAGTATCAATAAAATAATTAACTTTTATAATAATTTTTTACCGATGATCCATTTTAATAATTTCTATATTATTTTACCTAGAACCCTCAATTTATAAGGACCAGGCCTGCGTATAATGTCGGACTAAGTGGAGTGTTCTTGTCAATTTCTTCAAGAAAATTTGTACAAATCATCATAATTCCACCACTTGACTTCATGCAATTTCTTAGATTTTGGCTGATTTAACTCTAAACAAAAGTGTTTTTCTTATTCGTGGGTAAATCATTGGATACAAACTTTGTATCATTACAAGAAGATATATTTTGAATAGAGAAATTGAAAAGGTGAAATGGATAGATTTGAAAAATGAAGATGATATGGTAATGAAAATTTTGAAATTTATAGAAATTATAGAACTTGTTTAAGATTTCATGGTATTTTTTGAAAGAATAACAAATACAAAGACTTTAATGAAATGTTAAAGTAAACACATCATATTACAATTTATTTGACTTTTCGATTCTTAACATATGACTCTGTGTGCGCATTATGTGTTTCACTTCGTCTAGTTTCGTCGGATCCCGAGGGTAGGTAACAAATGCACTTTCTCAAATTAAAAAAATAACTAGAATTGACGATTTTCGTTGTACCACGGTAAAAAATGTCAACTTAAGGTAATAAAAATTTATTCGTTATTCTAAATTTTTAATTTTAAGTTACTAAATTTGATTGAATCTCAAAAAAAAAAAGTTGTAGGTAAATGATTAAATAAAGTCATTAAACTTAATTTACATACAATATTTTAAATACACACCGCTAACAAATTGAGCCGTATGGGACAAGAATGTAGGGCAAAGACAAATAGTATTCGACAGTGAATGCTCTTTTCTAATTACAATAATCAACTACATAAGGGGCAGTAAATTGGGAATAAAATTCAAACTAGGATTTAGGAAAGTATGGATATTCATGGTCAGCTATCAATTAGATCAGTTAGAAGGTGCGACTAGCTTTGCGTGTGAATAAATCTACAACCCATTCGTTAATTAATACCAACAGTAATAACATGGAAAATGAAAATTTAGTAAATAATTTAACATAGCCAATTACTACATGACTTATCCAGATCCCTCCAAGCGTTGGTGGGTCAACCACACTAGCAATGGACAAGTAAGTTCATCTTGTTTTTACCTTCAATTTCGTAATAGACTAGTAAGTTCATCTTGTTTTTACTTTCAATTTCGTTCAATTCATTTCGGTTAAGATAAGTTCAGGTTCATTTAATTCATTTTAATTCAATTTAATTCAATTCGATTCACATTTATTAAATTTAATTTTAATAATAATAATTATTTTAATGAATACTATTAATAAAAGTTAATAGTAATTGCAAAAAATAATGAAAATAAAAATATTGATGTTAAGAATAATTATTAAACAATATAGTTAATTAATATAAATATAATTAATGAGAAATTTATAAATAGTTGTAATTATTATCGTTATTAAAATAATAATAATAGTATTAATGTCATTATAATAAAATAATATTTTTAATTTTATCATAGCATAATTAATTAGAATATGCAAATATGAGAAATAACATGAACATATTTATTAATTAAAAAATGTTATTTTTATGGTTTATGTTGGTCCCAATTAACTTAACAAATTCGAAAAGAGGGGGAGCTTGTATGTCCTAAACTTGATTTCTAGGTCGCTTTTAGTTCTTTGAAAATTCTTTATTAAGTGTGCTGAGTTTAATTTATATGATGGAAAGCGGACAAAGATAAAGTCTAAGAAACCTCACAAATTGATCTAAGTCTCAATTTGACAAACTGTGTTAAGTAAGTATACTCAGCAAAGTTGACTAATACAACACTTAGAAAAAATAACGCAGATATGAAAATTATGCGTGCTGAGTTAAATACTTGTTGAATAATAATACGAGATAAAAGATAGAGAATCAAACAAAGAAATTTTATCTTGGTACAACCTTCTGCCTACGTCTGGTCCCCAGATTTCTTCTCTAGAGCTTCAATCCACTATTTGATCACTCCTTTAACTAGGAAGAGAAGGCTTCACAACAGGTAGATTTACAACGAGTACCTTCCAAGCTATCAAACCTATCACTTAGAAGTATATAAAGAATGAAGAAAACAACTTATAAAATGTTGTTTCTCCTTACATATCTAATCAATTACAATTTGTTTGATGTAGCTGACTTTGTGAAGAAAAAATTTAGAATTTGCAGTTGTTCTTATAATTTGGGAATTTCTTGAATGCTGAGTATGCTTGAGTAGAGATTTATCACTTAGGAAATTTCAGATTTATCACCAAGTTTGAACTACTGTATTCAATCTCAATTTATAGATGAATGTTGAAGTAATCGTTGTAAACTTGTCCTTTAACTCGTTTTATCTTTAATATATCTTATCGTCAGGTCTTCAAGAATTTTCCTGTTTGAGATAAATTTGAATCCGTTGTAAGAGAGATATCTAGCTGTTGATGTGAGAGATAAATCCATTAATCTGTGAGATTAAACCAGTGAATGAATATCTCGTCAAGTCTTGATCTTCAATTTGATTCAGTCTTGCGAGATAAGGAGCGAGTTGTTACGTGGCATTCTCTAATATGCTTGAAGTACTTGTTATAAAAGAATGACACGACTTTCTAAAATGCGACGAGATAGTCTGTTGTTCTTGGACTTTAGCATTGACATTTGGACATTCTGTGTTGATAACTTTTTCCTTAGACTACATAACCATTCCTTTATGATTCAGCGCTAGATCATATTATTAACCTAGAACGAATCAAATAAGAATATTACGTTCTAGGAATAAAGGGTTAAAAGCAAACGATGTTATAATAGAGTAACTCAAATCACTCAGCATACAAGTACATAAAGTAAGATGTTGAGTTTAATTCTATTTTACCGTGCTGACTATCTTTTACTCAACAACCAGTGTTAGCTAAAAACGCTAAGTTCCTTAAGTCAGCATGATTAGATAAACTAACTTTAACTAAACTTAATTAACTTTAGTTAAAATCTAACTATTATATTGAGTTATAGATTGATGTTCTTCTAACTAATGATTTACATCGTAAAAAACTTTAACCCTAAATTGTTGAGCAATCTTTAAGTTGGGTCTAACAATCTACCCCATTTCTGAGCGACGGCAAACCATACAATAGAAAGCTATAATTTAATAAGTAAAATGGAATATAGTTACTTGGTTAGATACAAAACTCCCCCATGCTGAGTGAATTGTTGAGACTTTGCTGAACTCCCCCATAATTAGAGAATTATTCTTTTGATGTAGTCTCCAATCAATTAGCATCCAAGTCTTGTTCTTTTTCTACACAAATTTAATACATATATATTGCAGCTATAATCAATTTAAAGAGAATTTAACTTGATGGATAAACATATGTAATCTTTTATAGTTCCTTAGAACAATACAAGTATAATAATTTCTATACCGAGATAGTCTACTTAAAAACATAAAAGATTACAAATACTTCAAGATTTATCTACAATGGCACTGTTGATGTTGTTGTTGTTGATGCAGATTGATATTGAATGTTGGATTACTTTTCTTTCTCCGTTGAATCTCAGCATGATCATCTTTAGGTGGAGGGCTTGCCATAGAGAGCTTTACCTCTTTCTTTAGATAGTGGCTGTTGAGCATGATTAATGATAAGTGTATAATTACACTTATTATCAGTATAATTTTACACACTAAACACTATATTTTAAGTCATTTTTATACTTCATATAAAAGATTTCATGTGGTATTTAGTTGTTTTTGATGCAAATGCAGATACTAGGTAAATCTTGGGAGTAAAATGATCTAAAGTGGAATTCTATGTAAAAAGAGTGAAAAAGGTGCAATAAGATGCGTAAAACTTAAAGATTTGGCTTAGGATCGAAGCAGTCAAAGATCGGTGAAGTTGTAAGGAGAATTTTGAAGAAAAATGCAATTCACGGTCGCGACAATCATTCATGGTTGTGACTTATTCTTTTTTAGAACAGAAGTTTGCCAATCAAAGATTCACGGTTGCAACATGTATATCGCGGTCGCGACTTGGATGGTTTTCTGGTTTTATCTTCTTAACTACAAACCGCTAGATAAGCATGATCAACTACCATGAATCGCCATCAACTACCAATGAAAAGACACTTATCAGAAGTCAACCAATCATGAAAAGGTGCCTATCCATTATGGATTAGATTGAAGCTTCTCAACCAATCACAATGAAGTGATGCAATCTTTCACCAATGGATATGACTCTTCATATGGATAGACACAAC